>JBBPDJ010000008.1:14327123-14341337 GCA_037974625.1 Cucumis cinereus
GACTCTCTTGAGCTGTCTTGCAGGGTGGCAGTTTGACCGTCCTTGCTGCCACGCTGCAGACACGTCAGGGGAGTCGTAGACGGGGTCCACGACTCCGCTACCTATTTTTGACATTTTCAAACCTTCTCACCTAAATTTGACAATAATTATTAAAAAATCATCAATGGTAGCTCACATATAACTGTCGATCACAAACGTTGTTGCTCACCGCAGATTGCTTTTATTATTTTATCGTTTTCATGCTCCCAGTGAGAGAAGAAATCAAAAATAGGTTGAAGAATAACATTGTTCCTAAATTTTTACCAAGCTTTCAAATTTGAAACATTTTAGCCCTTCAACTTGAATAAATAACATCTGTACTTTACAGTTTGCAATAATATGATCTTTATTGCGAAAAAGATTATTAAGGTTTAATGAAAATTTCTTGCTCGTTCACCGATAAATTGGTCAAGACTATATATTTTGTTGGCACTTAATTTCACTCTCAGATTAGATAATGCAAAAAAGTATATTTAACTAGTTAGTACACTTAAACTTGTTTTTAATCGAGACAATTTCAAACAAAAGACATGAGGTTTTCTAACCTGAGTTTGCAGTTTTTTTTGTTTTTTTTTTTTTTGGTGGGATAACTGTGCTTGTGATGATCTTGACTTGACGTGTTTTTAGTTGGACCATACATGCTCAGCTAAATCTAATAGAATCAATAGATTGATGCAAACAATATAGTATCGGTGATGTGGTCAGCTACCAAATTTGACTAAAAACAACAATGTGCTTAAGCCTGCTTACACGTGCCTATCAATTCCAAAATATTGCCCCCGTTATCAAATTTTTTAGGACAATAATAACAGGAGATTTAAACTTTAATTTTGTATGATCAACGATTAATGAGTACCAAAAAGGTTATTGTGGCATGTAGCCCTACAAAAAAAGTTGTAAAAATTTATTTGAAAATGTTAAGTCAATTTTCTTTATAATCTTTAAAGTAGAACATAGCAATTTTTAAACACAGATAGAAAATAGCTCACTTAGAATTTGTAGTGTGTGTCAAGAAAATATGGGGTAATTGATAAGCACAACACTTAGTGCAAGTTTTTTCTCTATCATGCGAACGATCCTTGGATTTCTTATGAAACTACCAATTCACAGTTGATATCAAATTCACAGTTTTTGGAAGCATTGCTCGTTCGGGAAGCTGTGACACTTTTCAACAAATGTGATCTTATTATATTTTTTCTTCAATTCTCCGATTATCCACTTTAAATTTCTCACAAATCTTAATAGCTCTCTCAAAATTGTGAGTTTTTTAAAATCTTGACAGAGATAGTAAGTACTTGTGGTTGAATCTTCTCCAATTCTCTTTTATGTTCTGTCTTCTACAGCCAAACCTCCTTTCAACTTCTCTTCCGTTTCTTTATTTAGACTGCAAGATATTTCCCTTTTTCTTACATTTTATATGGACAATATTGTTGAAATATGATTTTATGCATTTTATATATGTACGACTTTAACATGATTTTGCATATTTAATCCGTATGATTTTTGGAGTTGAAAGGATGATTTTATGGTATCTTTTCATGTATAAAAAAGAAGTAAAACATTGTAAAAAATAAACTAGAAGAAATTCCCTCCGTGTGAAATTATGATTAGACAATTTGGTGAGATGCACATGGCTACTGTAATGCATGGAAGATTGGAGAATAACTCATCATAAAACCTCTATTCTACAATCAAATGAAATTTATGATACTGAATCTAACAACTACTACTACGATGGCATAGCAATAGTGGCAAGTCTGAGTCAATCCACATGGAGACACTTTAATTTAGTTTAGTGAAGTCGATTCTCAAGTTATCGATAGATAAATTGGGGAGGGGGGAGGGGTTGGTGTGGATAGAGATAAGATGCAAATTCGAAAATAAAGTACAACGGGTAAACGTAACTAATTAAGGATATGAGTGATTTAGTTTTCGAGAGAAAGAGAGATTTTTTCATAACTTCGATCATCGATTTTTGTTAATTAAACATGCAATTGATTTATATGTGTGCACACTGACTTGCTTTACACAACCTAGTTAGCCTTTACAAAAGTAGGCAACTAGCTAAGAATGAACCAAACAAGTGTTCTAACTATTAACCAAGGAAATTAAGCAAAGTCCTAGTTAAACTACACATCTCAAGTCCTATTGGGTTTGAAAACAATCATATAAGATTCTCGACATGTGCATAATGCTTAAGGATGACATTTGTGTGATTGGCTAATGGGAAACCCTAACTTAATTAACCCATTTATCGGTGAACCTAGTTAAGACATGCATTCTGGGTAAGCTACAAAATACATGGTTAACTAAATGCTACTTAATCGAATAAGGTTAGACATCCTAGAATGAATGTGACAAAGTCAAGAATCGATCTAACAAGAACAACACATGCTCATGAGAGATGACCAACAACAGAAACATGTATTTTGAAGTTGAAATAGATTCGAAGGAAACCATGAATCAATATACATTCATTCATTAACAAAAATCTAAAGAAAATTTCAAGATCTTGCTTCCAGAAACCAAATATAAAATTATCTCATCATCTCATGGACAAGAGGAAGAGAAGCGCAACCAATTTTTTATCACAACCCAAAAGAAAGGTAAAATCTACACTAAAGATGAAGAAAAGATAGAGGAAGAAGAGAAGTTTGAAGTCTAACTTCGACCTCGAGAGAATTTTCTATTATTGTTAGCAAATTTGTTATTAGAAATTGGAATGAGTTTCTGTTTTACTACAAATTTGGAATGAGTCAGTTTTATATGATATTGGTGGAAAGGAATTTTCGAGGTCGGAGGAATTTTGGAAGAGAGAATTGAGAAAAAAAAAGGATACTTGTTCACTTCTATTATTGCGACTAACTCTCCCACTAGTTGAATTAACTCGCAACTTGAGCAATAAATCATCTATTCCTTCCTTCTTCTTTTTCTTTTCTTCATATACTTGTAACAAACTCATGAGTTATTCAATAGTCATGACCTCCAAGTCTTTTATTTCTTTGATTTTAGCAACAATAAGATCAAACATTTTGAATCTAGTGAGCTTAGTATTTTCTCCATGGTTTTAATATCATCCATATTTTCACCATTTCTTTTAAGTTGATTGATGACAATTAAAACTCTAGTAAAATAGTCTGAGATGGTTTCCCCTTCTTTCATATGCAAGGTTTCAAATTCAGCTCTTAGAGTTCGAAGATATACCTTTTTTATGGGATCCGCTCCTTTGTACGATGTTTGAAGCTTCTCCCATGCTACTTTCGGCATCTTTACTTTTAAAACTTTTTCAAATGCATCGTCATCTAATCATTAATAGACTAGATAGAGAGTCTTCTTTGTCTCTCTTTCTTGAATCTCTCAAAGTATCTCTTTGTACTTGAGAAAGAACACCATCATTCTTTGGTATGACGTATCATTTCTTTACAATCTCCCCACACATCTTGTGGCCAATGAGAGCTTTTATCTTGATACTCCAATTATCATAGTTGCTCTTGTTGAGCTTTGACACTTGGATTAAAACCATGCTATTGCTTGCAATCTTTTTGAAAAGGCTCTTTAAGCTTTGAGACTACAATGTTGAAAAGGAATTTTGGAGGTTGGAGGAAATTTGGAAGAGAGAATTGAGAAAAAATGCTACTTGTGTTATTAGGCACTTCTATTTTATTATCATTCACTACCAATGGATCATAAATCAATTAACAAACATATTATATATTTTTTTACTACAAATATTAGTTATCTAATATCAATAAGCAAACATATTAAATCTAGTCCATAAACATACTATTAAATTTCAATAAAAAAAAATTAAATATTTCAAGTGTATCAAGGATATGTACGATATAAGACATGATCGGTGTATCAATTATTAACTAATAAATACTTAAAATAAGAAATAAGTGTATCATTTTATATCTAACACCAATCAATATTTCAAGTGTATCGATAATGTATCTAAAAATCATCAATGTTCAACCAATAACTTATTTTGAAGTAAAATATTTGTGTTTTATTTTATAATTATGTTATTTCAAGCCTTTCGGGTATAAGACATGAATATATCAAACAAATTACTAAATGAAGCAACACGTGAATATAAAAACTAAATCAATAAGACAAGTGTATCGATAGTATATATATCTAACAACAATCAACACATTCCAAATGTATTAACAATATATTTACTGGCCATCAATAACTTATTTTGAACTAAAAACCATGCATGTTTCATTTTAAACATTAGAAGCATGATATTCCAAGTGTATTAGTAATATATATATTAGATATAAAACATTTGTGTATCATATATCAATTAATGTCCATCCATTGTGTATATATACATACGAACACATATATATATACACATATGTTTATATATATGGGTGTTAGAAAATATTTTAACCTTAAACTTTGAAACCTATTGTAATTCGGACATGAGAAATACGCATACCCTCCATGTGACAACAACCCTCATGAATGTATATGTGTAATCATTATGTAATTATAAGTGTAATTACTAATTTACTTAGACTCTTCATCCAAAGGTTTTCAGAGTCGCATTGATCAAACCAAGTTAACCATTTCTTTGGTTCGAATCATGCTATTTTATTATCACTGTTGTTTTTGTTAATTGCCTTGAACAAAATATGATTAAAAATTTTTAACAACCTAATTGTTTAAGACCTTATCTTGGATAATTACTACATGCAATGCTCTAAAGAAAGCTTTACATTTAGTTTTCTAAGAATACTAATAATGATAATAAAAAACTAATTTACATCACAAACAATAACATGGTGGTAGGTTGTATACTTTAATTTAAAGTAATTAATTAACGTAGAAAGTTTAATATTAGTGTTGAAGTTAATAGACAATATTGTTGGCTGGTTGTATATATATTATTTTAGGACTGAAAAAAATGTGCAAATACAGGTATAATTATATGAGGATAATAAATTTTAAATTAAAAAAATTACATCATACTTGACAGTGATAAACCGTCAAGAATAACAAATTCTTGACAGTAAAAAACCGTCAAAATTAAACTTTTTCTTATTCTTGACACTAGATTACTTGACAGTGAAAAACTGTCAAGTAACTATCAAGTAAGGCTTTATTCTTGACAGTGGATGACTTTCAAGTAAACTCTTATTTTTTATAGTTTTCCATTGTCAAGAAAAAAATGTTTATTCTTGACATTGGATTACTTGACGGATTTAAAACCGTCAAGTAATCCCTAACTTGACAAGTTTTCACTGTCAAGTAAACCCCTTTTTATAGTAGTGAATAATTGAGTTATTAATCGATCAAAGTTGAGGTATGAAGAGCCACCAGGTGTGTATGATTCCTCGGCTTTGCTTCTCAACTCCATCACTTTTGCTTTCATTTCTTTCCCTCTATTTCCTTCAATTAGCTCTTTTATACAACTCTCAACTTCAGCTCTTTTGACATCCGTTTGTATTTCCAATGCGATCCCCCAATGCACACAACAATAACGACATGTCGTTTGTTGGTCCCCAATGAAAGGCCATGATATCATTGGCACTCCAGCACTTATGCTTTCAATAGTTGAATTCCATCCACTGTGTGTCAAAAATCCTTTGATAGATGGATGATTTAGAACCTCAACTTGTGAACACCAACTCCCTATCATTCCTCTTCCCTTTGTTTCCTCAACAAAATTATGAGGTAATCTTGGTGAATTACCTTCCACAACATCAGGTCTTAAGATCCATAAAAAGGGTTGTTTACTATTTGCAATCCCCCAAGCAAACTCAGTGAGTTGGTCAAGTGTCATCATTGTTAAGCTACCAAAATTTACGTAAATCACACTGTTGGGTTGTTGGAAATCAAGCCAATAAATGCATTCTTGTTGCTCTTCCCAATGATTTGTGGCTATTTTCTCTTGGGTTTTGTCCTTGATTTGTTTTGAAAGTAAGTGAAGTGGACCAATAGTGTAAATTGGGGGAAACAAGTGCGAAAGTGCTTCCAAAACATCATGGTCCAATGCCTCAAAAGTGTTTAATATGATACAGGAAGCTTTTGGAGCCCAATTTAATTGTTTGATAAAGAAATTGAGAAAGGTATCATTTGGATCAGTTGTTCTTATGAAGCTTGGTAAATCCTTCATTTTCACATTTTTCAACCCTGGAATCCAATCTATTGTAGTTTCCATATAACCATTGCTCAAATAACTCTCATCTGCCCAAACATACAAACAATAAATAAATTAGGGTAAGAAATCAAATTTCATTGATTATTATTGATTCGAATGTGTTTGATAATATATTTATGCATCTTATTTGCAACACCGGTTAACTGAACTTAATGAAACATAATAGTGGTTCTCAAGTACATAAAAGTGTCAATTGATGTAAGCTCTTGATGACGAAAAACATAAATTATATTCTAGATGGCTATCCAAATAGACCTTTAGTTTAATTAATCATGTTATTTTTCGGTAAAGCTATAAATAATAATTTTAAGTTTTTGTTGTAGAGAGTGTATATGAACTATTTTAAGAGCAGAACTTTGTTCTTGGAGTGTTTTTTCCCCTCAACTTCAAGGCACAATTGTTTGGGGGAAAAAAACTTGAGAAAAATATCACTTCTATTATTAATTTACTTCTAGGTCTTTGGTTTGATCCAAGTTCTAATAAGATTTGATCACTTGTACTTATAAGAGTCTGCTCCCTAATTATTATTATTATTATTTAATTTTATAGCTATGAATTTTTGCAACACATTATAATCATTGGGCTAGAAATGACCCTAGAATATTGTCTACCATTGTAATTTTGGAATACATCAATTTATACCACTAGACTTTAGATATTCTATCAATTTAAACCCTGAAGTTTTGTAAATGTATCTATGTACACGTTCTTTCGGATTTAGTTTGAAAAATATCAAGTAAAATATTCAATTTTTTCAATTAGGTGAATCGACTTAGAACTTTTGTTAGGAAGCCTAAATTCTTATACTTGTATAGATTTCTACAAATGTTGATTAACAAAATTGATCATTATAATTTGAATGAAGAATTTTCAAATCAATATTAATTGAGAATCTAAATTGATTCACTTAGGTAAGTTTAGAGATCTAGATATAAAATTGCAAGTTTCACACCATGTTCATCTAAATAAAATATAATTTAGGGTTTAAATTGATACATATGAAAGTGTAGAGTTTTAATAGATAAAATTATTAGTTTAACATTTAAACTAATAAAATTTCAAAGTTGAGAGGTACAAATTTATTTAACTTACAATTTTTCTTTCTTATTCTAGAGAATTGTTCAATATATTATATACTCTAAGCATCTTCCATTAAAAGTAATTTATGAAGAAAGGCTATCATTAAGACTAGTTATTATTATTATTATTTTAATAAAATTATCTTCAAAAGGAGAAATTTTGATGTGACCTTTTTGAAAATGTGATTTTGATGGCAAAAAGAAGGAAAAGCTAAGATGGTGGCTGCCGGACCGTGTGGTTTGGTATTTGACCAGAACCAAAACTTCCGACCACTGTACATGAATTTACAAGCAAAATCAAGTTTTTATATCATGTTAATTTAGAAAGTTGAGAATAAGAATAATACCTTTAAATGGAACTGCCCCACGTTCCACAAGTTCCTCAAAGTGATAAAACCCCAGCAAGCTACTTGCACTAATAGGCCAAAACTGTGCAGTTGGAATGTTGAATTCCAATCCAGCTTCAACACAGAATGCCATAAAACCATCTGCTATAATACAAGTAACTGGAGGAATTTCATCATTATTTTTGAGTTGATGAGAAAGCAAGTGACGAAATGGGTCTAAAAAGTCATTAGAAATGGAGTGGCAAAGAGAAGGCAAATTTTGTGGAGCATCGATTGGTTCAACACAATAATCCCAAATGGTTTTGAACTGAAAATTAGGTATACCATCAAGAGAAGAAGGGCCACGAGACCTTATAATGCGTTTATGAGTATATTCTGTGATGACAAAAGTTATGAAAAAACCTCTTTGGTGAAGAAGCTTTGCAACACTTAGCATTGCGCTCACATGGCTTTGAAGTGGAACTGGAATGCACACAGCATGACCCTCCACTTTCCTACTCATCCTTTTCTTCTATGACGTCTCTCACTTCACCCACCCGTCAATTTATACTTTCATTTTACTCATTATTTTAATATGTTCATTAAAAATATTATTTTTGTCACCTTGAGTTTTAGTTTCTGTCTGCATTACTTTTGAAAATATATATATATATATATATATTAAATTTATCGTGAAAAATGAAGTACAACGAAAATACAGATATAAAAAAAATAATATTAAAATAAAATAATAAATAAAGAAAATAAGATAGAATAAAAATTTCTTTAGAAATTTCCACTCAAGATTCTTCCACTTTCTCCTATTTATTTGGATTTCTCTTCAATGTGTATCTAACAAACGTCATCAAAAGCCACTATTTATAGGCAATTTGACATACATATCTAACAAATGCCACCAAAAGTCATTATTTATAAGCAATTTGGCATGCATGAGATGATTTATATGAACATTAACCATGAGAGAATAGATGACACATGGTTAACATATGTGGTAATGGAAAAATGTCATATGATATTTTGGACACTAAGAGATATAATGGGGCATCTATATCATTTGTAATATTTATAATAAAATTTAGTTTTTACTGTTGGTTCATTGTTGATCTGTTATCAAACTCTCGAATTTAGTACCACCAATTTTGTAAATATATTCACATGTTGTGTTTCATTTCATGAAAATTATTGTTTCAGCTAAAATTCACTTTGAGAGCCTAACTTTAAGATTTATTGAAAGGAATTGAAAGTAGAACAAATCTCAATCTCAAAAGTACAAGGATCAAAATTTTATTTTAAATTTTAAGATTTATATCTAAGGTTTGAGGAAAATACTTTTTTTGGTTACCTAAGATTTTTTGTATATTTTTCATTTTGACTATGTGTGTTTTAAAATGTTTGAGTTTTAGTCCTCAAGTTTTTCGATTGAATCCAATTGAGTGTCTCAATTTTATTTTTAAGATTTGAGTTTTATTTCAATTTTGTCTCTAAATTTTAAAATTTTATACTTTTTAATCTTGATTCTTTACTAGAATTTTAATTTTTTGTATTTAGGATTAATATTAATGTCTATTAATTAATTTTTAAAAATTTAAAGAATTAAAATTAATCAAGTCTAATTTAAAATTTTTAATTTGCTAACTATTTGAAGATAATTAATAGACATTAGCAATTAAGATCTTAAGTGAGTATTTAGTACAAAATTAAGGTTATGAACGAAAATCTTAAACCCTAAGAACCATTTTTTTAAAAAAAAAAAGGATTACAAGGATAAAATTGTAACAAAATTTTAAATTTAGCAAATAAATTGAAACCAAACTCAAGACTAAATGACTAAAAAAGTAATGTTTTAAAATCTAGAGATCAAATGAAAGCTAAATCTAAAATGAAAAAAAAGATTATCATTTTAGTCCTTGAATTTATAAGAATTAGTGCATGTGGTCTATAAGATTTCAATTCAACGTGACTAATTTAGTCCTTTGAAAAACATGTTTAAAATGTCCATATTACACTAATGAATTGTTTATATATTATATTAAAATATTTTAAAATTTACAAATTACTAAAGAACTATTTCGTGTTTTGCTTTTAGTTTCTAAAAACTAAGTCTGTAATCAAATTTTCTACCTCTAAATCACTTACTTTAATATCTTTCATTTTCTTCACCTTCAAACACACATCACATTGTCTTTTTGTTTTGGGTTGAGGCAGAGGTCATGAAGATGGTGTGTGAAGTTTTAATTTGCGTTGCTGACTTGGAATTGTAATTCAACAATACATTTTTTGTGAGTTTAATACACAATGAACAAGGATGGTTGAGTGTCACATATTTTGTCCCTTTTCTCTTTTAACAACAAACCCAAAACAAACACGGCCCCCACTTGAGACTAACAAGCATTTCATTCAATGAAAGAAACTTCTCTAAATTTCTTGTTCTCAATCATTCATTTTTACACATCTATTTTTTTGAAATCTTAGATTTACAACACCCCACTTTCATACATGGAATTCTTGATTATTGACAAAAACATCTTAACTCGATTCTCTTGTGTTTCACCCCGAACTTAACACTATACTTCGTCTTTTTAGTTCTTAGTTGCAAGTTTGGTGGAATAAATAAATCTTGTTGGTAGGATTCCTTGCAGTAACGGCCAAATTGATTAAAACTAGCTAACATCTACCTAGAAAGGTTTTATAAAACTCTCCACTTGTTTTCTCCCTACTCTAGCTCAGTTATCAGTCCTCGAGGCACCTAACTTACCAAAAGAGTAATATTTTTACTAGGGTGCCCACCACACACACACAAAATAATTGGCATCTCTTTTACCTATTAGCTTTCACACTCAACCGCATGGACTCATACCACTTTTTTCTCACGGCATCCAAACTAATCACGGAGGAGACAACCCTCTTCACCCCTATCCATGCACTCACATTATTGTTTCTTTATCATTATTATTTATTTATATTATGCATAAAATTCTTTATTCTTATGTTACTACATTTTTTTCTTTTTCTTTTCTATATTTCTTTATACATGTTCTTTCTACACACTTATGGGCTAACAACTCCTTTTACTCCTAGTATCACATTACTCAGAATAGAGAAAGGCTACTCTCAAACCAAAGGTAGGCTTTTCGTGGTGACAACAAAAAAAATGATCAATTTAATCCAGCTCTAAACAAGAAATGTTTAAAATGACGCATCAAAGCACTAATATGCACGAGGGAGAAAGAGGAAATTTTTTAAATAGAGCTCAAAAGTCAAGGTAGCTTTCTTCATCCCAAAATCATGTAAGTTGTAAACCCTAGCTTTGCTATTTCTTATTTTAGTAATTTTATTGAAGCTTGTATGATAGTGTTGTTATATTACTTGATAGGAAAAATGTGATGGCCGAGAGGTGCAGAAAATAGCCTAAATATTGTTGAGCTATAAAGATTCTTTGGTTTGAGGTAGGCGACTTAGGCTTTGAGTTGTCAAGGGCCTTGAAGTGTTGTAGTAGGCAGCCAAAAGAAAAAAGATGAAATTTTGACTAAGTGTTATGAAGGTGAGCTAAAGATGTTAAGCAGTCAAGTGAAGGCTACGACAAGCCAAGAATACCTCTAAGGCAGCAAAATGTTGGAGGAGATTTGAAGGCTAAGTGCTATCTAGGCAACCAAGTGGTTATGTGTGAGGGGGCAACTAAGACACTTAAGTCTCTTGTAGGCGAGCAAAGTTTCTTAGACGACCAAACTTGAGAAGGAGATGGGGCCAGCCCACACAACAAGTGCCACTCTAGACGGCAACAAAGTAGAAAAGTTGGGCATTGAGAATGGTAGGCGACATGATTAAGCAAGGCTTAGGTGAGTAAAAGTTGAGAAGCTAGGCGTTCAAGGTGGGTTGGTAGGTTTGAGGCGAGATGGGTAAGTCGGTTTAGTGACTTACAGATGGCTAATCAAGGTTTAACATCAACAATTAGCTAAGTAAAAGGTGTCATCATGTTTTCATACAAGGAAGCCTATTTAAGTTTGACTTCAGACGAGGAGAGCTCTCAATTCCCTCATGCGATATGAGTAATTCCAGTCTTGAATAAAATCTTAAGAAGTTTAGTTTTTCAAAGAGGGTTGTTGGAAAAAGATGAAGTGAAGAAGGTGTTGAGTGGTTGAAGAAACTCAATTAAGGTCAGTTTTCAAAAGAGCTTGGGAACTATCTTCAAAGATCAAAGGTTAACCGGAGCAATACTTGGAGTTCTAATCTGAAATATTGAGATAAACTAGTTAAGAGGTTAAAAAAACGTTTGTAGAAGGAAGGTTTTTTATGGGGCGAATGAATTTTAAGTTTTGAATTTTTGAAGTGGAATCTAGAATTGGAACATGAATAGGTAGCTTCAAGGTTCTGGGCAAGTGACACGTTCTTGGCTATGCGTCAGGATACTAGGCGCGAAGGTTGTGCAAGAGGTGTTGCTCGCGTGTGTAAGTGCCATTTTTTGGTGTTATGTGTGGCGCAAAGCTATACCAAGCGCAAAACCATGCTGCCAGGCTTTTTATAAAGGGCCCTACGTCCAGACTTGCACGCACGTCAAAGGGTGAGCGTTGAGGCCTGAGCACTTTAAGGGCTACGCAGCAAGGCCATGTACAGCCATGGAGGGTGCGCAACAGGCCAGGGAAGTTAGCATGCGTCCTAGCAGTCCCTCACAAGGCTAGCGCGCACGTGCAACCATGGCCACTGCCCATCCATGCGCTAGCCCATGTTCTTGTGCCAAAATGAGTCATTTTTTATATGTTTTAGGTTCTTAAGTTAAATCTAGAATTTTTAGGAACCAAAAGGATTAATTAGGAACTTAATTCGTTTATTTCATGTGAAGATGAGACTGGACAAGTTTATAAATCCGAGGGATCTAGCTTAAACTCATGAGTGACAAAATGATTTTAAATTTCTTATTTAAGCTTGAATTTCAAGCAAATGTATTTAAAGTAAGCTTTGAGCTATTTGAGCATGATTTATTAACAACATGATTTATTCATTTACACTGAGTTACTTAAGCATGAGATTTACTAAAGTATTTCAATAATGAGATTTGGTTGAAGTATTTAAGGATGAGATTTAGTATTTAAACCTGACATTTAGTAAGTGTTTAAGCAAATCATGATCTGGAACAAGTATGAGCTTATGTGAATTTCTTTACAAGCATCTGATTTATTTAAGCTAGTTGTTTCAGTAAATTTTTATAAGCTTGTTTTACATTACTCTATATCTGAGATGTCTAGAGATCAGCTTAAGCCCTTCGGGGGTAGTTACTATGTGCCATAGAGGGATTGCCACTACTTGTAATGATATTTATACTTCAGTGAGGGTCGTTGTTAGTATCAATTAAATTCTACTATAATGTGTCCAATTACAGATAGATTACGGTTGTTGGTATCGATTAAATTCTACCACAACCTAATTAGTTATAGAAAGATTATCAGTGTGGATGTTGAGTTTACTCCATGAAAATCTAGCCAAATGGGTATTAGAGTAAAGAGAAGTTTAATTGTTTATTGGTTTGCTAGATTTCTTAAGTATTTGATTTATAAGAATGTTAGTCACTGACTGAGCCTTTAGCTCATTCTTTTAAAATATTTTTTACTTTCAAGGTAGAGATCGTGATTCCCAAGTCTAACCTACAACTGTCAGTCTGCCTTCTTATCTTTAGGTTTCTTTTCACTGTATATCTTGATCATGAATTTTGAGTTATGTAAACATGTTTTGTGAGAAAGAGTTGGTTTTTATGTTTGTCTTTGAGTTGTTGAACTTCAGTTATGGGTATGGAATGTGTTGTATAGTTACTACAGACATGTTTATATAAAGTATTATGCATGTTGTATCAGTTTTACCCAAATTAACAATTAGTAAAATTAGTAAGTTGTCAGTGAGTGTCGTAAGAGTACAACGATATTTGTTGTAACGCCTCAGATTTTCAACCTTCACCCGAGGTCGTTACTTAAATAAGAACTCATAATCTTAACAAAAATACAGCGGAAACATTTTTCACAAGTAACAACAACAACACAAAGACTGCAGCGGAAGCATTTGTCAATAATGTCCCCAAACACATGGTCACTGGTCCTTCCTGTCCGTCGCCGATTTCCTCATACTTACCTGAAAAATAAACATGAAAATGGTGAGTATAAAAATACCCAGTAAGGAACCCACTACTGGGTCCACTAGGTTAACTGTTAACTTCCTATTAAACTGTACTCTACGATCTTAGTCTCAAAAGTGACTAACGTCCCTCATACAGAGTACCACATGGCTAATAGGCAAGGTTAACAGCTACCATATTCCCAAAACATACCATCTTAGTCCAAAATATTCATAAGCACACATATGAAGATTAGTTCAAGAATGAGAACTACAAACACATCACACCTTTATCCTGTTTTATGGTTTTTTCAAAACAAACCATAAAAACATATCGCCACACAACCTCATTGGTTTTTTTTTTCTGTAACAATTTGTCCTAACCGATCATCACAAAGTCGTTCAGTCCATCTCAACATAGATAACCAATCACCAACAGCTAACTAAACCGTTTAGTTAACTCACCACATAAACCAGT
>JBBPDJ010000008.1:14344568-14356772 GCA_037974625.1 Cucumis cinereus
CGGAAAAGATCTAAACTTATGCTGCCTGCACCTCAAATTTCAGACCATGAATTGGAGGAAATTGCAAAGATGGGATATGCAAGTGATCTTCTAGCTGGTAATGAGGAGCTTGCAGAGGGAAGTGGTGCTACACGAGCTCTGCTTGCAAATTATGCACAGACACCACGACAAGGAATGACACCTTTTCGAACTCCCCAAAGGACGCCGGCTGGGAAGGGTGATGCCATAATGATGGAGGCAGAAAACCTTGCTAGGCTGAGAGAATCTCAGACTCCATTATTGGGAGGAGAGAATCCAGAGCTGCATCCTTCAGACTTTTCAGGAGTCACCCCAAGGAAAAAGGAGATTCAAACACCAAATCCTATGTTGACACCCTCAGCAACTCCCGGTGGTGTTGGTCTCACTCCTCGGAGTGGCATGACACCAGCTAGGGATGCGTACTCTTTTGGCATGACTCCAAAAGCTACACCTATTAGAGATGAGTTACGTATCAATGAAGATATGGATGTACATGATAGTGCAAAACTGGAGTCTCAAAGACAAGCTGATTTGAGAAGGAATCTTAGCCTAGGATTAGGAAATCTTCCACAGCCTAAGAATGAGTACCAGGTAGTTATGCAACCAATTCCAGAAGACAAAGAAGAATCGGAGGAGATGATTGAAGAGGACATGTCTGATAGGATTGCTAGAGAACGAGCTGAGGAAGAAGCAAGGCAGCAGGCTTTGCTTAGGAAAAGATCAAAAGTGCTACAGAGGGAGCTTCCTCGGCCTCCTACTGCTTCTTTGGAACTTATTAGAAGTTCTTTGATGAGAGCTGATGGAGACAAGAGTTCATTTGTTCCACCTACCCCTTTTGAGCAAGCTGATGAAATGATAAGAAAGGAACTTCTTGCTTTGTTAGAGCATGATAACGCAAAGTATCCAATTGATGAAAAGGTCAACAAGGAGAAAAAGAAGGGTTCCAAGCGCACTGGAAATGGACCTACTGCAGTCATCCCCACAATAGATGATTTTGAAGAAACTGAGATGGAGGAGGTAAACTTTTCTGACCTTTGTTGGATGTTGAGTTTGCCATTTTCTTACCATTATATCTTCATTTAGAGCAACCAGTGGTATCATTCTTTGTTTTTTTTTTTCAAGAAGCTTGCTTGATTGGAGGTGTTGTCTTTTAGATCTAAAATTTATCTGTTATGCATGCATAAAATTGCTTTTTTTCTTTTCTTGTAAAAAAACTTGTGGAAGGCCAAATGAAGTCTATAAACAATTGAGCATAGTTCCCTTGAGAACAATGTTCTATCGATCCCCTATTGTCTGTGCTCTTGCCATTAGATTAGCTACTTGTAATATTGGATTTTTGTTTTTGGGGGTAGCCACTAGTGGTAGCTGATGGTTATGGCTCTTTTTTTTTTTTTGTATTTTTGTCCCAAGTATATTTAATAGTGCTATGAAGAGCAGTAGTTTCTACTAAAACTGCTGAGGGTGGTATGGATGGTTGGGTGTCGTTGATAGCTATTTGTGGAGGAAGCTGAGGAATGTGAGTACAGATTTGGGTCGAGAGCACATCCATTAACCATGAACTATTGTGGGTCAAGTATCAACTTACTTTGTTAATAAAAACTTGAAATTGATACTCAAAATTTATATTGAAGTCTAATTAAAATTAACTATGATGAATTTATTTTTAACTATTAATGGGTTAAGTTACAAGTTTAGTTTTTGAACTTTGAGCTTCGTGTCTGGTCCCCGAACTTTTAAAATTTTCTCATAGATTCTTAAACTTTCAATTTGTGTCTAGTAGGCCCCTAACAAATTCAAAATTTTTAAAAATTAATATAAACTTGATTTTTGTCCATTGGAACTCTAAACATTCAATTTTGTGTGTAGTAGAGCTGTGAATTTTAAAAAATTCAAAATTTCACTGACTAAATTTGTTATTTTGATAGATCAGAGGTCAAATAGATACAAACCTCAAAATTTAGGCCTTATGGACAATTTTAATTTAATCATTAAAACATTAATGCTACTAATTAATCAACTAGTAAACTTTAGCATGGAGATAAATACTAATTTGAAGTATTCATAAGAGGTAGTCATAAAAAGTTAGTCTGTACTAACTAATATGTTTGCTTGATTAATTTGCTGTTAAATAAAACTAAATACTAAGGTTCAGTTCAGTTTGATAACCATTTGGTTTTTAGTTTTTTGCTTTTGAAAATTAAGCTTACAAACTCTAGTTACATCATTTGATCTCTTTATTTAATGTCTACCTTTTAGGAGCGTTTTTAAAATCAAGCCAAAAGTTGAAAAACTAAAGTAAGTATTTTTAGAAACTTGTTATTGTTATCTGAATTTGGTTTTAGATTACAATGTTTACTTAGTAAATTTGAAAGATATGGTAAAAAAATTGCAAGAAAACATTCACAAATTTGTAAAATAAAAAACCAAATGGTTATCAAATTCTGCTTAAGTAATAGATTATTTTTCATTCTCTACTATTCATCCCTTAGGAACAGAAATGCTATGTATTGGTAGGGGAATATGAAACCATAATATTTTCTTTACAATGTAACTTGAATAATTATATCCTAGGTTTGGAATCTAAAAGTTGTGCTAATTATTAAAAGCTAACTTAATAGCTTTCTAAATGATGAATATCTTATCTAAAAGGAAATTTGTAGTCAATGATGCTTATGCTTTTTAAAAAGCTTTACAATGAAGTTTGCTTTTTGGAACTCTCAATAGTTTCAAAATAAAGCAGTAATGTGTGTTTACTATGATTAACCAGTGTTTACGTGCATTTAAAATTGTTTAGTGTTTAATTTGTATCAGTTTATTCTAGGAGTGTGCAATACACATTTTTTTTAATATGGTATCTCCAAACGGACGCTTTTACTTTTATAAATTACACTAAATAAATTATGATTAAGTATTGGAGTGTTCTTTTGTTCGTCACATTTACTTTTTTAACAGTAACATTAGTGATCATGTTGAAAATCGATTAACACGTTGTCAATAGGTCTTGACATTTCTTCTTATATAAAAGAACCTGAAACTTAAGATGGATTTTACATTTTCACTCAAGTCTGCATTGCAGAATGAAGCTTTCGCATGCCAATCTTGGCAGTTAGCTAACTTCCTTTGGAGCTTTTTTGTTTTTAAGGATGGTGGGTTCTTTTTTTTTTTTTTTTTTTTTTTTTTTTTTTTTATTTTTAAATTTTTAATCTTAAAATAATAAAATAACCAGGATTTTGTTTTTGTACGTGTCCCGTGCATGTCTGGGGTTTACATATACATACATATATATAAATTATCATTATCATCATCGTCGTCGTCATCATTATTATTATTTTAAAGACGTAAAATTGCATGTCGTGTTGAGGTGTGTCAGTGGCGGACACGTGTTTGACACTGACACCATCCAAAATGAAATGTCTGCTACGTAGTAATGGACCATTTCTATGAAAATTTTGTTACTGCATTTCATTGATTCTTAATTTTCTAATGTAGTGAAGTAGTTTCATTCTAATTATCCATCTGTCAGTTTGTTTTTCCATCTATTTATTTATAACCGAGCGTTCAGTGAGTGTGTTTTTTGAAACAGGCCGATTATTTGATAAAGGAAGAGGCTCAGTATCTGTGTGCTGCAATGGGGCATGAAAATGAATCCTTAGATGAGTTTGTGGAAGCGCACAAAACCTGCTTGAATGATCTTATGTACTTCCCCACTAGGAATGCTTATGGACTTTCGAGCGTTGCTGGAAACCATGAGAAATTAGCCGCCTTGCAAGATGAATTTGAGTATGTTAAGAAGAAAATGGATGATGATACTGAGAAGGCTGTCCGGTTGGAGAAGAAGGTTAAAGTTCTCACACATGGCTATGAGGTATGTATTGTTGTTAGCATTATCATGTTTATGGTATCAAACTTCATTCTGTTTTGTTTGGTTTAATTGAATTCTTTCATCTTTTTCACTATTTATTATTAATTCCTTTTCTCGCTGGAAAATATTTTTCCCTCCCAATTGACACATATGCTTTATCAAGACTAACATTTCTTAACCATTTGCTTCATTTTCATAATCTAGCTAGATACTTTGTGCTGGAATATGCATTTAGAGAACATTATTGTTTGAATAATTTTGTAATTCCTCTTTCTTTTGCAAATATTTCAATGTCATGCCTCAATAGATTCTAAATCCCATAGGGCCTAAGTGATAAAAAAATTAGGCCCCCTCTGATAACCATTCTAAGGGAACCTCTAGGAAAATGCTATCTCCTCTCTCCTTCTATTCCTTAACAAACTTTCCATAATTGCTCCTCTACCATGTCCACCACTGGATCACCACCTGCCCCTTCTTACCCTATCTGATCTATTCACATCGACCAAAAGCTATTTACCTTGCAACTTGATGAGGTTAGCAATGGAAAATCTGTGAAAATTACTGAGAGAGGAAAAACATCATCACAATCCCTTAGCCTATCTTGGAAAGCTCTCACTTCGCTGTCCTCCTCCTTTCATTCCTTATAGCACGATCCCTGCAACTTTAAGTTCTTCAAAAAGTACACCGATGATGGAGCTACCCTTTGGCCAGAGAAATTACACAACAAAAATGGGTACTATGTTGAGTTCACCCACCTTACCACATGGGACCTCAGACATAGATTTTCATTCCATCTAAGGATAAAAAACAAGGACGGTTCTCTTTTTACTCTCTTCTCTTTGATTATATGACTGACCCATCCCCACCTCCCACCAAAATACACACTTTTAAGGTTGATGTGCAAGCAAACCTAATTAAACCAGCCAAGCCTATTGGTTTGGTTAAGCCAATTCCCCCTAGACCTGACCACAACCTTCTGATCAATGCTCTCATGAATGAACATCTCTCTTCCCCCCACTCTGATTGGAAATCGATGGTTGTGATTCAAAGATATCAGTTCAGAGACTCTTGGCTCGAAATTTTCTAAGCTATACAATCAACTCTCTCAGCACGTTGCACAATTAACCCATTTCTTGACGGCAAGGCACTCATTCATGTTTATGATCCAACTGTTGCCAATTCTTTAACCAAACATGAAGATTAAGTTTTGTTTGGGAAGTTTTGTCTGAGAATTTTGGATGCGACACTCTTATCTTCCCAACACGAACAAACAACATCCTTTAGAGGTTGGGTTGATGTCATTGATCTTCCACCAATCCTTTGGAATGAGCAAATTTTTAGTTTATCGGTGACCAATGTGGTGGACTTATTTGCTGCTCAAGCCAAACAAATCGAGGATTAAATCTTCGAACCGCACGGTTGAAGGTTCACACAAATTTGATCGGCCTCATTTGCATCTTGTCCTGCCTCAGGAACTTGCTGGATCGGACATCTCTGTGACTATTCGTGGGATCTGTTATAATATATATATTTATATTATATAAGCCCTTAATTGTAATTTTACATACCATCCAGGGCTTCTACATTCTTTATATATATGTATTTGTATTATGACTCTGTGGATATAGAAAATACCCTTCTCTCGAATTACTTGTCTACATGGTATCAGAGCATCTAGGTATTTTTAGGGTTTGGAAAAAAAATATTCGCGTGACGGCTTCGCTCTCCCTTAGGGTTAAACTTTAAGGTCATCTTCGAGTGGCCTTAAACTTTAAGGTCATTTTCGAGTGGCCGTTTGTCGACACCGTCCATCTGAGAGGAAGCATCGCCACCGTTTGCCAAAGTCTGATCTCACCATCGGCCAGAAACTACTGTGCATGAGCTTCACGCACTGCTGAGGGTTTTCTGCACATCTTCACGCGCTGGGCGTGGGGTGCGTGAGACCTTCGTTTTCACTTCTGTCTTCTAAGCTTTTCTCGAACTCTTTTTCCTGCCAGTCTGTGAGGTTTGGGTTTGTGATTCTTTTGTTTTTTTTTTTCAGCCAGTTCACGTTTTTTTTCCTATCTATGATTCCTATATGTTTTGATGCGATTCTTATCTGTCATTGGTGCGCTGCTGTTTTGCTGAGTGATTCCGATTTGTGATTCAGTTTGGGTTTGGATTGGTTTATTTCATTTGTGTGCAATCTGATCATCGTTCGTATGGATGAGATAAAGAGTTTGGTGGTATCGAATGCAATTCCCTTAGCCTCCAAGATCACTGAACATAAGTTAAATGGATCTAATTATTATGATTGGTGTCGGACAATCCTCTTTTATTTGCAAAGTACTGATATGGATGATCATATGACTGATGATCCCCCACCGATGTAAAGAAAAAGAAGGATTGGCTTTGCGATGACACTGCCTTTATCTTCAGATAAAAAATTCCATTGATAGTGAGGTCATTGGATTGGTTGATCATTTGAGAGAAAAAGTATTTTCTATTCACTTAGAGTCATGATACAGATACATATATATAATGTAGAAACCCTAGATGACATGTAAAATTACAATTAAAGGCCTATATGATATAAATATATATTATAACACTCCCCCTCAAGCTGGAGCAAATAGGTCAATCATGTTGAGCTTGTTACATAGATAGCTTATTCTTGCTCCATTTACAACTTTATTAAGAATGTTTCCTAATTGTTTTCCAGTCTTCACACTATTTCACACACAGATTGGGCCATAGCCCTATATTCTGACTCAGCACTTGAACTAGAAACAACATTCTGTTTCTGGATGTGGGATCTTATATAAAGATCATGGACATACGAGAGTTGAATGTTTTTCTGATGCTGATTGGGTGGACCTTGAGAGGATAGAAGATCGACTTTTGGATATTGTGTCTTTGTAGGAGGTAACTTGGTATCGTGCAAGAGTAAGAAACATAATGTTGTTTCTAGTTCAAGTGTTGAGCCAGAATATAGGGCTATGGCCCAACCTGTGTGTGAAATAGTGTGGATACAACAACTATTATCCGAGATAAGCTTCAGTGTTACATTGCCAGCTAAATTATGGTGTGATAATCAAGCTGCACTCCACAGTGCATCTAACCCAGTGTTCCATGAATGGACTAAACATATTGAGGTGGATTGTCACTTTACTTGCGAGAAAATACAAGAAGGGTTGGTGTCCACAGGATATGTGAAAACTGGAGAACAATTAGGAGACATTCTTACCAAAGCTGTAAATGGAGCGAGAATAAGCTATCTATGTAACAAGCTGGGCACGATTAACATATTTGCTCCAGCTTGAGGGGGAATGTTATAATATATATTTATATTATATAGGTTCTTAATTGTAATTTTACATACCATCTGGGGTTTCTACATTCTCTATATATATGTATTTGTACTATTACTTTGTGAATATAGAAAATACTCTTCTCTCGAATTACTTGTCTACATGATCAACGTTGCAAACAACCCAACTTGAGTGACAACGGTGGCGAATTTCCTAGCGACGACGACGAAAAATCAGGGCATTAATTTGGCCGTTGCAGAATTGCGGCATCCTAAAATCAACAAAGGAAAATCCCCCATTAATTCCTTATTGACGCTGACGGTTTCCCATATTTCCCAAGATTCTCGACAAATAAAAATTTCAAAACATTTTCCTAATTTGATGGAAAATAATATTTTACGGGATCAGAATATTTCCAATACACCCACGTTGACTTACCCCAATATCCTCCTTAGCCCTACAAACTCTCCATCCCCCTCCTTTGATCAACCTTCATTTGCAATGGTCACTTTCCAGGATGGCTCTTCCAATTTTTGTAAAGGTAAAAGACAAGTTACAACTTTAAAATCCGCCACAATCCTATTCAGACTTTGAAGCCTACCTTACATCATCTCTCTCCAAAAGACGATTTTGCCCCTCATGCCTTGGAGGATGCGTGTGTGGTGATAACCTTGAAGTGTCCCACCTCCCACTGACAATCCTTCCCCCTGTCCCTACAGATTTGAACAGCTCGGTTCAACACCCAATTCTTGCTTGCCCTACTGCCTGTGACGTTCCTTCTACATCTTCATCTTGCCCAATCAGCTTATGAGACATGGCCTCCATTCTCTTGCAACATGGTTTGTGTGTCATGGCCATTCCCTCTCGTCCACCACCAAAGACTAAGAATTCTTTCACGGCAACTAGTAAACAAAATAAATTACAGAGGGAATTACAAAATCTCCAATCATTGATTTGTTATGATAAATCTGTGACTTTAGCCAATAGGAGGGTGCCAGGGCTGTCCAATAAAGATAATGTCTTGGAATGTCTGCGGTCTGAGTTCCTAGAAGGAACGCGCCCTTGTTAAGAGGATGATACACAACAACATAACCCGTGTATTGTTTTTCTTCAGGAAACCAAATTATCTGATACTGACTCCTTTTTGGTTGAATCCATTTGGAGCTTCGCTTTTATTGGCTAGTCGGTGCTTGATGTGATTGATACTTCAGGTGGTCTCCATATTTTATGGCGTGCACCTGACTTCACTGTTCATGATGTTATACTTTATACTGTTTCTATTCATATATCTATGGTAGATGGTTTCTGTTTCTGGCTCTCGACCGTATATGGTCCGTTCGATGGATTGTATCACCCTGATTTTTGGCAGGAGCTTGATGATTGGGCTGGTTTTGGGAGGGGACTCTTGGATCATTGGAGGATGTTTTAATGTGACTAGATGGTCATGGAAGAAATCACATGACCATATAGTAACTGCTAATATGAGGTTTTTTAACCAATGGATTTCTAATTAGCATATGCGAGATATTCCTCTGAATAATGTCAACTTAACATGGTCCAGTTTCGGATGTATTCAATATGCTTCCTTGATTGATCGTTTTTTGGTCACTGAGTTATGTATTGTTAAATTCGGGTCCTTCCAGGTGCATCAATTAGATCGTGTTACATCTGATCATTTTCCATTGGTCCCGACTGTCGGTGATATTGACTGCAGCCTGTGCCCTTTCTGTTTTGGGAACTCTTGGCTTCGGACTCTATCTTTTCGGCCCCTTGTTGAAATTTGGTGGGCCAATAACCTGATAATTGGATGGCCTGGTCACGTTTTGATGATGAGACTTAAAGCTTTAAAATTTTTTCTTCGTACCTGGAATCACACAATGACGGAAGACCTCTATTGGTTGATCCTCTTTTGGGAGCTTTGCCATGGTGTCATTAATACTATTGATCCTCTTCAGTGTCGTATGCCTTATATGTCTCTTTCTCCATCATGGTATATTATGTGTCATGCTCATGTTGATTCTTCAGCTTATCTTTTTATGCAATGTTCTTTTGCGTGGTAATTTTGGCATTACATCTTGGTTGGTCGACTGCACATTCTAACAATATTTATGACTACTTGAATCTCTTTTGGTGGGACACCCTTTTCTTCGTAACAAGATGATTTGTCTGGCTATTCTTCGTGCTTTCTTTTTGACTTTGTGGGACGAGCGTAATAAGCGTCTCTTCCAGGATTCTGTTTTCTCTTTTAAATCTTTTTTTGATCTTGTGTTGTCTACGACTTTTTACTGGTGCAAAATTGGGCACCCTTTTAAGAACTTTCGCCTCTTCGGTCTTAGTTTTCAATTAATACTCGTTTCATTGATAATTTATCAATGAAATGTTTCTTATGAAAAAAAAAAAGGATAGATTCTAAATCCCATGTTATTGCGCTTTATAAAATGTTGATATGGAAGCATCTTTTATTTCTCTCAAACATTATGGGAAATGAATAATGCAGAAAAATCGAATTTCTTATTTGTTTACCACACAACCTTGGAACTCCGACGTGTAATTTGTTATTTGTTGACATTTCAGACACGGGCAAAACAAAGCCTTTGGCCACAAATTGAGGCAACTTTCAAGCAGATAGACACTGCGGCTACAGAGCTGGAGTGCTTTGAAGCTCTTCAAAAGCAAGAGATGTCAGCTGCTTCACACAGGATTAGTGGTATGTGGGAGGAGGTTCAAAAACAAAAAGAGCTGGAGAGAACTCTTCAGTTACGTTATGGAAACCTTTTAGGGGACTTGGAAAAGATGCAGAAAATCATGGTTGATCGCAAGGCACGGGAACAAAAGGAAGAAGAGATCGCTGCAGAGAGTCACGCTCTTCAGTTGGCTGCGGTTGAGGCTAACCAAACCATTGGAGAAAATGCTGGTAGTTCCGAAGCCATGTCTGCATCAGTAGCAGCAGTTGATTGTGAAAATTCAGTGCCTGTTACCACCTCCATTGAATTAACGGGTGAACAACCAAACTCATTTGTGGGACATGAACATGAAACTAATGATGCCATGGATATCCACACTGAAAAAGAAAGTGAAGCAGTGAATTTGGATATTGGTTTATCTGATAACAAACTACCTTCTGTAGCGGGAGATGCATCACTGCCTGACAATGGCTTTGAAGAGTCTGATAAAAGTCAAACCATTGATGTTCCTTCTCGAGAACTCTTGGGCCCTGATGCAAATGGCTCTTCAGATTCGGTTGATGGTGCAACTATTGAAAATGCTAATTGTAGTACTGATATTGTTGAGGAAGTCAAGGATGTCGAAACTCAGTAGCCTGTGATTGAAACTGAAAATAACTCAGATGTGCGTTCGATTAATCTGGATGCGGCTGCACCTGCATCTTCTTATGATGATGGCTCTGTGAATGATGGCAACGGGGAACTCCCTCGCGATGAAGGAGAAACAATGGAATCAAATGTCTAGACAATGTAGAGATGATTCAGGTTCTGCGGCTTGTTTTTCGGGTGGGATAAGAGAGAGAATTGTTGATTCCATGAAATAGTGTTATAGATTTAATGTAAGCAGAGAAGGTGGGTTTAGAGACCTCCAGAGGGGTTAGATCTGAATTCCAGTTAGAAGGCTGCTTCTTTCAAGGTTATCTCTACAGTCAGAGATGATGTGCTGTAACAACCCCTTTAGGATGATGCACAAGATGCTTTCTTTTTGTAGGATTTTTTTATAGAAATATTTTATTGAAGCTTCATGTGGAAGAGTATTGATGACATTATACTGGCTAATTTCTATCTCTGTCCCTCATTCAACTCATCATATCAGTTCTTTGATTTGCTAAAAAGAAGGTTGAAAGTCTATATTATGGGTTTATGTTACTTTTTCCAGTTTAATTTAATGGGTTCTCCAAGTTTTGAAGATTTTTAGTTTATTGAAAAAATAAAGTAGTGGCGTTTCTATTCAAGTGTTCTTAGTACATAAATGTAGATTTTATCATTTTAAAGGTCAGAAAAGACTGTTTACTTTATTGAAGGTGCATTAAGGATGGTTGTTAAAAGATAGATGTTGAGAAGATGGTTTCTTTTTTTATTGCTTTATTTCGACTTTTGGTTTCTTTAGATCAAATAGATTATGGTCTCTAAAAGATTATAAAGTCTTTCATTTCAACTGTAAGATGTTTTCTATGAATGAAATTTGAGCTCTTATGTTTGTGACTTTTTCTTTTGAAATTTAAGCATCAACCATTGGAATATCTAAGTTTTACTACAATTCTTTTGATAGTATTCGAGCTGTTCAATTTAACTTTGATCAAGTTTGATTGTAAGTGATTTAGTCTAAAACAAATCTATTCTTGTGGGTTGATTCAAATCTTGTACAAGAAGGAGTCAGTTTATTTGAATTTTTTCAACGTTATCTCTTTGATTTTAGGGTTCTTGATTAGGGTGACCCTATCACTTATTGTATAATTTCCCTTCAGTTTCAGATAAAACTCCAATATTGGGTAGCTAGGACAAAGCATGAGAGATTGGATCCCCTCTTCTCAACGGCACGTTTGTTTCATATTTTTGTCATCAGGTTTGAGACACATTAATTATCCATTTTATTGAAAGCCTTTTCCCCCCTTAATTTAAATTCATGATATTGTTATCTTTAAATATTAAAAATTAATTTCATAATATGGTACATTTATTTGAAATTAATTAGGTTGAATAAGAAATTTTAGACCAACCACATATTGTCACGTCATTTGTTAAATTAATGACAAAATTACAAATCATCAGATTTGAGACTAATTAAAGGTTAAAATGTGTCTCGTATGAAAATTGAAGACATTAATTGGCTAATCCATGCCAAGTATTTTCATCGTGACTGTTGAAATAATTTGGCTAAATATGATAGGGTCGACCAGATAAATAGCAAAAGATAATTTAAATTGTAAAAATGACAAAATGAATTAAATATGATTAATTATAAATTAACGACGGACCAAAATACCCTTTAACTAATTCAAATTCAAATCTTAACAACTAAGATTTTCTT
>JBBPDJ010000008.1:14356872-14406066 GCA_037974625.1 Cucumis cinereus
CTGTATCTTCTTTCTTATTCTTCACCATTTTCTTTATCTTCCTAATCTTCTTTTCTTCATATCAAAAGTTTTATTCGGTTTGAATGCATTGTATTCTGAATTTGACAGCATTTTTTTTTTTAATTTCTGACACCCAAGAGCCCCACTGCCCCTGCCTGACTCCTCTGAACTTCCTTGAATAAACCATCTATGGTGGTTCTGCCGATATTGATCAGTATGCATCTTGATTTTCCAGTGGAGTTTTGCCTCGAGGAAGGAATCGTGGACAGTTTGATTGGGTTGAAGGCGGAGGAAAATATCGTCGAGTTTTGCACCGCAGAATATGTTGGCAAAATTGGAATCCTCGAGCGAATGTTGCTGGATTTTCCTGAAGATATTTCTTTAGATTGTCACTGGGATTTAAACAATTTAGGTGGAGCTGCGGGACATATATAATGGGAGAGAATCTATTTTAAAAAGATACAATTAACCGAATTCAACTTAAATTGGAAAAATATTTTGTTTTAAATACGTTTGAATTATAATTTAATTTAAAAAATGAATTTTACAAATCTTTTATAAGGGCTTTTTCGAATTTTAAAAAATAAAACTATCGTGCAATCAACCACTTTGCTATTTTTCTTAATTCAATTTTTTTTGCTATTTTTCTAATCGCCCCCCTAAAATTTGTCATTTTTCCAAATTTCTCAATTTGATATTAATGATTAGGTTAAAAAGTCCAATTGAAACCACAAATAAGCTCAATTTAGCTTAAAGCCACCCAAGCCCAAGATCCAATTAATGGAGCCCAAGAGACCAAGTCCATGGACCAAGCAAGCTAAAACTCATGAAGTCCACAAAATAGGAGATTTCTTCTACATTTCTACATTTGAAGGGTAAAAAATATTACGAGAACTTTAAGAGAATTCTTTCAACAATAAGAAGAGTCCCTAACTCTTGAAGCTGAAAAAAGTTATACTTCAAATTAGATACTAAAAAGTTATTATACAAATTAGGGGAAAAAAATAAATAAGAGGAACACTTATCAAATTTTCTTTGTTAAAATCTTGTGTGGACAAATGTATTAATAATTTGGATTTTTTTTTTTTTGAAGTTTAAAGATATTAAATTTGAAAGTTTAGAGATATTTTTGAAATAAAATTCCAACGTTTTTTGTTTAAAATAATAGTAAAAATATTTTTAAACATTTTTTGAATATCGAAGAGTATTTTTTAAACTTCTGAAAGTTCAAAGTTACATTGAATGTAAATTACAAAGTTTGAGAACTTTTATTTTAATAATTTAGCACAAAAATTCATGAATAATATAATCTTATCTCCTTACTATATATATATATACACAAAAGGCACAGAAAGGGAGAATCTTTAGGTTCTTAATTTGTCCTTCAATTTTTTCTAAAATACCCATTTGACCCCTTACGATCACACCTCCTCACCTTGTGTACGTATCTTTCATTATTTTTCTTTAATTTTTTTACTCTCCATTTAATTTTACATTTCACAAATGGTAACAAAATAACGCTCCTCCAGGCTCCAATTTACAACTCACACCTTACGGTAAAATCATAACCAACCATGAGATATCTTCTTTATTTTGTGGCTTGATCCTACTTCCCAAAAGCAGGAACATTATTGGTATTGAATTTGATAGAATATATGAAATTCTTGTGTATTTCTTGTATAAAATAGTGGCTATTACAGAGGTATTTATATACAACTAAGGATATCAGGAAAAAGTAAATATATCATAATAATTACAAGATTACCAAATAATATAAAATAAAATCTCTACCAGAATAATATAAAATCTCCTAATATATTATTACAATACAATAACACCCTCCCTCAAACTCAAGGTGGTAGAGTGGAAACCAATTTGAGTTTGTGAAATAACTGAGTGAAGCAAGGAGAAGGGAGAGCTTTGGTGAAGATGTCAGCTGGTTGATCTGTGGTAGAGATGGACTAGAGATGGAGTGTGTTGCTCTGAAGGTGATGACGAACAAAGTGACAATCATTTTCAATATGCTTTGTTTGTTCATGAAAGACATCATTGTGGACAATCTGAGTGATACTGTGATTATCACAATGAAGAATAGTGGCTGATTGTTGTGGGGCCTATGTCAGTAAGGAGCCAACGAAGCCATAGTAATTCAGAAGTGCGTGATATTCAGATTATGTGCTGGAGAGTGAAACAACAGTTTGCTTCTTTCTTCGCCAAGAGATAAAAGAATCCCCTAAATAGAAACAATGACCAGTGGTAGATCTCCGATCGGTAGGATCACCTGCCCAATCAACATCAGAGTATATAGAGAGAATCAAAGATGATTGTGAGGAGAATCGTAATCCATGTCCCAAAGTGCCTTTAATATATCGTAATATACGAAGAACAACTGTGAAGTGTATAGTACGAGGTACAACCATGAATTGACTACAATGTGAACTGCATAAGCAATATGTGGGCGGGTCACAGTCAAGTAAATTAGGCTGCCAACAAGTTGCCGATACAAGGTGGAATCCTCCAGAGTAGTGCCATCAAAAGGAGTTAGTCGCACATTTGGATCAAGTGGTGTTGAGGATGTGACGGAATCAGTAATACCAGATTGGGCTAGGAGATCGGATGCATATTTTACTTGAGATAAGTAGTATCCATCAAATGAGGATGAAACTTCAAGACCAAGAAAATAACTGAGTGGTCCTAAATCTTTCATCTCAAAATGTTGTCCCAGGTAACATTGCAATTTAGATATGGCTTGGGGATCATCACCAATAATAATCATGTCATAAACATATAAGAGTAGGAGAACAATACCATGAGAGGTCTGTCGAGTGAATAGTGCAGAATCGTGAGCACTAGAAGTAAACCTAAGTTGGGTGATGGTGGAACTGAACGTTGCAAACCAAGCTCGTGGAGCTTGTGTTAGGCCATATAGTGCACGACGAAGAAGACACACTTTATGAGGTGACAGATTAGTACCAAGGTGTGGTTTCATATAGACTTCTTCATATAGAGTGCCATTGAGAAAGATATTTTTAACATCCATTTGAAGAAAGGGCCATTGTTTTGTAGCTGCGATGGCTAAGAGACTGCGAACAGATGTCATTTGGACAACAGGAGCAAATGTCTCTTCATAATCAATGCCATATTCCTGAGAATAGCCTTTGGCCACCAGTTGGGCTTTGTAACGTTCAATACATCAATCAAAGTGCGTTTTAATCTTATAGATCCACTTACAACCAATGAATTTCTTTCCATGAGGTAAGTCGACATAGTCCCAAGTGTTAGTCTTTGCTAAGGCTTGGAGTTTCTCATTCATTACTAGCTGCCATAGAGGGTCAATACTGGCCTCCTATAAGAGGACAACTCGACCAAAGACATAATAGTAGAAAAACAATGGTAATCTTTGAGATGAGAAGGAATTTGGCTTACTCGGGTGGAACGGCGAACAAGTGCAGATTCAGGTTCAGCACAAGAAACAGATGGCTTACCTGGATTGAGTGAGCTAAGTGACAGGTAGAGGATGAGGTTCAGGGTCATATGGAGAGTCATTTGGGGGGGAATAAACCAGTAAAAGGATCAGTGAAAAATGAAGGAGAACTAGAGAGAGAGGCATGAAAGGAAGAAAGAGTAGAAAACAGACGATGTTCCCAAAAAGTGACATGGCAAGATATACGTAATCGTTGAGAGATTGAGTCTCAATAACGAAAACCTTTCTGTTCAGTGTCATATCCTAGAAAACAACATAGACGAGCACGAGGTTCAAGTTTGGTATGTTCATGAGGATGTAATAACACAAAACATGCACAACCAAAGACTTTAAGATTGGAGTAAGAGGGAACAGTACCATAGAGTCTTTCAAAGGGGAAAATGTGAATAACTGGAGATGAAAGACGGTTGATGACATAAACGAAGGTGAGGGTAGCCTCACCCCAAAATTTCTCGGGGTAGGAAGCAGAGAGAAGTTGAGCACGAACAGAGTCCAGAATATGACGGTGTTTTCGTTCTGCTCGACCATTTTGCTGAGAGGTATGGGGGCATGAACGTTGGACCAGAGTGCCCTGTTGGGCAAGAAAGAAAAGAAGGCGAGAGTCCTTATATTCTATTGCATTATGTGTGCAAAGAGTTTTAATGGAGTGTGAATCATATTTGCAAAATCAATGTAAGTTTGAGGTAAGGAAGAATGGTGTTTAAGAAAGTAAATCCAAGTAAAACGAGAATAGTCATCAATAAATAGAACAAAATATCGAAAACTATTGACAGTAGTAGAGGGAGAAGGTCCCCAAATGTCAGAATGAACCAGACCAAAAGAAGTATCACATAATGATGCAGAAGTAGTCAATGACAAAGCAGGTTGTTTTGCAAGTTTACAATTCACACAATCGAAAGGACTAAATTTAGAAACATTGTCTAGAGTACCAGTGGAGACTAGATTACGAAGTTTATCAGAAGATGCATGACCAAGACGAAGGTGCCACTGATATAAAGAATGGTCAGTGACTGGAGCAGAGATAGATGGAAACAAAGAGTGTTGGAGAGATGTGAGCTCAAATAATCTTCCCACCTTCCGTTCCGTACGAATCACCTGTCCCGTCTGCGGATCCTGAACCTGACAACCATGAGAAGAAAAGATAATTGTAAGGCCAAGGTCACACAATTGACCAACAGAGGCGAGGTTGAAGGTTAAACTAGAAACATGATAAGTTTGAGAGAGATTTATGGTGGGTGTATTGACAGTGGCAATGTGAGAGACAGAGATGTGATTTCCATCAGCGGAGTGAATTGGGGGAAGGGATGGAACAGGAGTAGGGAAAGATAATAAGGAAATATCAGAAGTCATGTGATTGCAACAAGCTGAGTCAAAGAGCCATGAATTACCTGGGGTGACAACAAAGACAGTAGGATTGGAGGATATCACCTGTTTCAATAAATCATGAAGATCACTTAGCTGAAGATTCGGGGGGTGGCAGCAACAACAACAGATGAGGAACCCGATTTAGGAGAGGACTTGACTGTATTTGTGAGGTGAGGAGGACGAGGTGGGCGAGTAGGACAATTGTTCAGGATCTGACCTCGCTTGTGACAATACTGCATTTAATGGTAGGACGAGTAGGCAACTTATGACCATGAAGTTTATAAAATTTGCAGAAATTAGACTCATTTGAAGATCGAGAGTGAGTGGTTGCAAGGGCAGCGTCAGTTGGCAAGAGGGAGACAATGCCAAGTCTTTTCCATTCAAACATAATTTCCTGAATGGCAACATCCAAGGATGTCAAAGGGTTGCGGTGTAATAGAGCAGCACAAACTGTTTCGTATTCCAGACGAAGTCCCATGAGGACTTTTATAAGGCGGAGATGATCAGGACTGATCTTAGCCTAATTTAACTGAGTCCAAATCAGCTGGAGAGTAGCAAGCTGGAGAGTAGCAAGATATTCATTTACAGATTTTCTTATTTCCTGGTTGAGACTAACAAGTCGTGATTGTAATTGGTAATAGTGAGCAAGACCCATAGATTGAAAACACATAGGTAGAAAATCCTAAAGTTCTTTGACAGTGTCAAAAGCATCAAATTGAGTATGAATAGCTGGAATAGAAGTGTTACCCAACCATATGTGATGATTTGATGATTTTTGCTATCTCAGTCCTCAAGTTGTTCAATATATGTGGCATCCTTTTCAAAAATAAGTTCTACATCACCATCGCTGCTATCCGTCATGGGAATGGTGCTTTGGATTGGTTTGGTAATATCTTCGGTAACAATGTGCCATAGCTAACGACAAATAAAAAAACTCCTCATTTGGTGAGTCCAGGCAATATAGTTTGTGCCATTAAGAATTGTGCCAATAGGACGAGATATATCAATTTTCTCCAACGAAGATTCTTGAATGTATGACCAAAGAGTAATCGATGATCGTGAACAGAGAACTCAATCTGGATAAAAAAACAGAACAAAAAAGAAAGATATCAACTTAATCTGGAACGAAAAAAAATTGAACAGATCTGCCAGATCTGAAATTGAAGCTGCGACGGAGCAGTTGCAGGATCTTGGACGGATCTGAAATTGACGCGGCGACGGAGCACAGATCTAGGTGTGAGGCGTTCAGCGGCGGAGAGTAAGGGGCGTGAGGCGTGCAGCGGCGGAAAGCAACGAGGTGCGACGATCTGCAGTGGAGAGCAACAGACGTGCGACGAAATCAAATCTGGGCGGCAAACGATCTGCGACGGAGAGCAACGAGCGTGCGGCGAAATTAGATCTGGGCGACGATGGATGTGCATATCTGACGAAGCTGCGATGGAGAACGACGGTCTCGGACGTGCGGAGAGATTAGATCTAGGCGACAAAGCTTGGGCCGCGGAGGGCAGACTCATGATCAGATCTTGGCGACGAAGCTTGGGCAGCGGAAGGCGGACTCGTGGCGGTCACTGGATGTGTAGATTTGGTGAAGCTTGGGCATGGAGAACTAGGTCGTGGGCAGGCTCGAGATCTCTAGGAGTGACAGATATACCCTAAAAACTTTTTGGGCTCTGATACCATATTGAATTTAATAGAATATATGGAATTCTTATGTATTTCTTGTATAAAATAGTGGCTATTAAAGACGTATTTATACACAACTAAGGATATCAGGAAAACGTAAATATATCCTAATAATTACAAGATTACTAAAAAATATAAAATAAAATCTCTATCAGAATAATATAAAATCTCCTAATATATTATTAAAATACAACAACAATTGGAAGCACCAAAATTGTCCAATTTGGTTTTTATTTTTCGATAGTTTGTTTTGATTTTGATTGTTTTTTTTAACCTATCTTTCTTTTGTTTATGATGATTGCAGATTAGGGTGAATTGAATTTGACAAAGTATGAAATTATGAAAGTATGATTTAGTAATATCTCAAAATTTTATTTTGACTTTAATTTTTGTTAGATTTTTTATTAATAGTGAAATTGTTGCATCTTCACTCATTTTGTTGTTCCACTACTTGTTTGTTTGTTTAATTTTGTATATATATATTTTGTGTTTTTGGAGTTTTGAAAAGGTTTGGTTTTGGTGAAATTTTATTTTGCTTGAGTTGAAGAGATTTAAAAAGTCAACATCCATCCTATTATTTGTTTTTAGATATTTTTATATACAAATTTATGGATTTCTTTTAAACTTTTGTAGGGATTTAGGCTTACTTTTTTTTTTTTTTTTTTTAGAATAGCATATATGTTGTTTGTTCATCTTTGTTTACTTCTTCCTACCTCATTTTCTTTGCCCATTGTTTATAAAGAGATTTAAGAATATATTTTGATATATAAAGGGAAAAATACTTTTTTGGTCTCTGAGTTTTGATCATTTAGTTCCAAAGATTTTAAATTAGTCATTTTAGTTCCTGAGTTTTCAAGAATAGATTTAAAAGGTCCTTTCCAACAAAAGAAATCATTAAATTTAATATAAAAAAATTATATTGAAGTTTTTTTAATCTTTATCTTTTCTCTCTCCTCTTCCTAGTTCTCTCCTTCTTCTACATCCTTTCTCTCTCCTTCTTTCTTCTTCTCTCTTCCATCTCCACATATATTTATAATAGGGTTTAGGGTTTATATGTAATGAAGATGGAAGGGAGAAGGAGAGAGAAGGTGAGAGAAAGGGAGAGAGAAGGGAGAGAGAATGTGAGAGAAATGATGAAGAAGAAGAGAGAAATATGAAGAGGAGAGAGAAAATATAAAGATTAAAAAAATCTTAATTCTAATTTTGTATATTAATTTTAATGATTTTTTTTTTTTTTTTGTAAGGGACCTTTCAAATCTATTCTTGAAAACCCAGGGACTAAAATGGCTAATTTGAAAACTTAGGAACTAAATGCACAAATTCACCGAAACTCCTGGATCAAAAGGGTATTTTTCTCATATATAAATTTTATGAATTTAATTTAAAGTCTTATGGAATTCTAAGTCATCTGTTCAATGTTTTTTTTTTAAAATAAAAATGAAGCAATATCGAAATTGTCGTAAACAAATGAATAATAACAAGAATTTTTAAATTAACTATGATATAAACTATAAATTACAATTTCATTAATTTGTGGAGGAGAAAAAAACAAGTTTATTTGTTTTTTTATATCACTACTACAGAAAAGGGTTTACTGTTAAGTAAGAGATTACTTTACGATTTTAAATTCGTCAAATAATCCAGTGTCAAGAATAAACATTTTTTCTTAACAGTGCAAAACTGTCAAGAATAGAGTTTACTTGACAGTTATCCACTGTTAAAAATAAAGCTTTACTTGACAGTTTTTTACTGTCAAGTAATCCCGTGTCAAAATTAAGGAAAATTTTAATTTTGACGGTTTTTACTGTCCAGAATACAATTACTGTTGACGGTTTATCTCTGTCAAATTTTACACTACACGTGACAGTGTTTCACCATCAATTGAATTTTGTATTTTTTTAAAAATCTAATAGTTATTGTACCCTGTATTTTGAACATGTTTTGTCCCTTTTTTGCACCTGTATTTGCAGTCCTAAAATCGTATATATACTATGTAAAGATAAGAACTAAGAGCATACATTCATTTCATTGTACATAACATAGTAAGTTTATTAATTACATAAATCAAATTACATAACCGTATATAACATAAAATTTTCAACAAGGAAAGTGCAGCGAGGGATAGAGAAAGCCATCAAATCCACCTAACCAATAACAGTAAACTAATTAAAAAAATACTTTATGAAAAAATTAAAATCAACTTCATCTTACTCCAAATCGAAAAACTCCTCACAACAGTAGCCCACTACCATCCCATGTATCCCCACCATGTCAACACCATTATCTACAGTAGTGGTCAAAGCCTCCTTCCATGGTTGAATCTTGTTGGTCACACTCCACAGCACAACAGTTTGTCAACATCTCCTAGTTTAAAAGCATCAAACCCGCACAAAACTCAATTTTAAATATCTCAAAAGACGAGGGGAAATAATAAAAGTAATATAATGAATGCAATCAAAATAAAATGATTATTAAGAGTACAAATGATCATATAGCTACTACACTTAAAGATTGAACCACAAAAAACCTTCATCACTTACCATCACATAAACCCAGTTGAGTACAGTGAATGACAAATAAGAGCTTGATGTCTCCCTTTGGAAAAGCCAACTGGACACCGTAGCATGCCCAGTGGTTTTACGATGAATTGAACTAGTTATCAATAAAAACCTTTTAAAACTACAGTTTCATACCTCAAGCACATGGCATTCAAAACAATAGGGTGCTCGAAGTTTTCAAAACTATTTCTTCTGTCTCTACCTTTAATACAAGACCAAATCAACGATACAATTCCAGACGTCACATTTTTAATGGATGCAAGGCATTCGGACATCACATATTTTTCACAGAAAAACTGGGATAAAAAAGGGTGGTTCGAACAAGGCTTGTGAGAATTTGAGAACAAATAATATAACATAGAAAGAACCCAAAGATGGAACGATCAATAAATTAGAAAAAAAAATTATAGATGTAGATATCTATTCGTCTGAAATTTTGATAATAAAGAAAATTGTCCAAAACAAGAAAAACAACATGTGGTCAAAACCAATACAGTAATTGAGGATCTACCAAAGATCAGAAGTTCACTTCTTTGCTTTTTTTGATACCCTGCACAAGAGGTAAAAAGGCCAATTCTTTATATAACTCAACTACCTAATTCTTTTTTCCAAATAGTATGGTGAATAGTAGAATTTCCAAGTGCAAAATATGCAATTCGTTACAAATTTTTTCATAGCAAACAAACATAAATTCCAATTAATTGAAATATCATAGTTACTTATGGGGTTAAAGAGCATCAATATAAAATTAAAAGAGAGTAAGGCCAAAAGAAACACAAAAAACTATGGACCCATTGAATGAGAGCACACAACTTTGTCATTTTATCTAAGGACTTTGAATCTATTTCCTTACATAATTTATAATCAATCTTACATTGCCATTGTGAATGAAAATAATCTATCCAAGAATGTATATTTACACCTCCACCCAATAATCGATCCATCAAATAACAAACAAAACCACACTTCAAACTTGTTATTTCATCTACTGAAACAAAGTAAATTGTTTATTCATTTTAAGCGTCTCATAGATCCTAGCAGTTTGAGGTTGTTGTTCTGCCAAAATTAGTTATTGTATACTGCCGAGAGGATCATTGAGTCTACTTGCAGCTCATACAGAGCAAATAATAATATGTACTTGCAGTTTGAGGTTTAATAGTATATACATGACATTTCTTTAATTTCAGCTGAGCTCTCTACATAAATTAATAGAAGACAATCAGATCAACTTAATTATTCTAATTAGAGTAGCTTCCACATCAGATCAACTTAATTACTTTTTCTTTAAATAAAAACTTTAGAATATATAACTAACTCAAGTTGATATTCCATATGGGCATGTAGTTTCAACAAGGAATAGGAATCTTCGTTCATCCGATTCATGACCAAAAAAGGTGAAGCATCAGAGGGGTACTTATAAGTTCTAACGATGAATAGGAAACTCTACCACCTTCATCTAACCACAAAGATCATCATAATCGAGGATACCATCCACATAAGTTCAAGGCTTGTTTATCTTTATGTAATTATTTGTTCATGAAAGATAGTAGGGCAACATATTTTAAGAATAGCTATACTTTCATACATAATTCCTATCATTTGTACAAGAGTGAGTTTTATCCTGAGCTTTCAATCAATAATAGCTATACTTGTATATTCCTATAATTTGCTATTAAGGGAAAAAAAACCATACTTTCTATCATTTGTACAAGAAGTCATAATTTGAATCAAGTGTCAGCTATACTTGTATAATCCGAAGTCATTAAGGGAAAAAACATTTAAGTTTTTTCAACTCACACTTAGATGAACTCCTTTTGATTTGCAATATTCATATAATTTGTCGTGCTGCCAAGATTGGTGACACTCCACCTGATTGACAACTGGGGGAACGCGAGCTACCTCGAGCAAATCTCCAAGTTAATAAGAAAGCTTTTTGAGAGCTGAACTAATCTGCCACAAACAATAATACATTATCAAATACCTCTCCCATTTACCCAAATCCTAAAAGCGTAAGCTACAACCAAAACATACAATGAGCAGAATCTAATTATAACAGTCTAGACTATATTATGCATCCTCAAAACAGAAAACAAATTAATAAGGAACAAAAGAAAACACAAAAGAAAACTTCAATCGATCAACATTTAATAAGTTATAATTTAAATAACAGATATGTTTCTAAAATAAAGATATAATACAAAATGTAAACAAAAGACATGTAAACTGCTTCCACTGAATTAGAAATTGATGTAATTACCTCTTTCGCATTGCCATACAGTTGAGAACAATCAATATGGCGACAACCGATCTGTAGCAACAATAAACACTCAATTTACATAACTAAAAATTTCATTCCGTCAGACCTAACAAAGACAACTATGATGAATGTTCTACGTGCCTACTGCCTGATACAACAAATCCTTATTCACTTGAATTTTTATTCCAACAATTAGGATTCAAGTATAATTTTGAATAGTTATGTAATTTTTAAGTTTTTACATTCAAATTAAGTGCATAATGAACCAGTCAATGGTAATTTATCCATCCTTATCTATATATATACATGTGAAAAACTCCATTCCAAACAAGTATTATTTGTATTGTACCTAATAACTACACCAACAGTGAGATTAGTAGCATATTAGGGACAAAATGAGCATACAAATAATAATGTAAAGCACTTAAAGAATTGAAAAATTAACTTACTAGTGTTCTTTTAAAAGAATAAAAAACATGAATATGCCCATCTAAAGTGGTCAACATCATGAGTTTTTCATCATTACTAAACTTTATAATATTTGAAATGTAGTAAAACTTACAATGTTGTGGAGAGGAGAACGTGAGTGGCGAAAGGAGATGGGGACTAACGAAAAGATGAGTAGCGGTGGAGAACAAAATGAAAATGGGTTAAGGAGATGGAATTAGAAAAAGAGTTGGGACCGACAGACGAAAAACTAGAGAATGAGACCAGTGAACAAAAAATTGGAGAAGAAAGTGGGACTAACAGTGAAACATAGAGTGGGTTACGAACGAAGTAAAGGAACGGAGAATGGGGGTTATCAAATGCGGAGAAAGGGCTGTCAAAGCTCTAATTGTATTGTACCTAATTGCAAAAATTTACTCAATCAACTCTAAAAAGCTCTAATGGTAACTGAAACAAAAATGTTTCACCGACCTTCAACGTGTTGGCATCGCTCGAGTGGACTGTCACCTCGCCGTTGTTTGCTTGCACAGTGGAGAGGTTCTTGTCTGGTGTGGCTATCGTGAGGGAGAGGGGAGGGAGGAAGATAGTGGGAAAGAAAAAGAACAACGATTTTCTTGAGAGGGAAAAGAAAAATGAAAGCAGTGAACAAAATGAAAAGTAAATGAAGAGAGGTGCGCAGATGAAGAAAGGAAAAAAAATTTGTTGATTTTTTTTAATTATATTTAATTGCGTTTTTTGCAAAGAAAGGGCATAGGCAATTTTTTTTTCATTCCACCCTATTACTTGACGAATAAATTTTGTCAAGTAAAAACAAACTAAACTTGACAGGTAAAAACTGTCAAGTATTGAAAAAATTTCAGCAAAAAATCTCAATTTTTCTCCTTTTGTTTATTCTTGACGATTTTTAACTTTACTTGACGGTTCTGTAGAAAACCATCAAGAACTGTAAATTTCGAAGTGTCAAGTAAAATGTGTTTTGTAGTAGTGTATTCACGAGTTTTTGGGCCAACTTACGCATATGTAACATCCCAAGCCCAGGATTTCGACTAGGATTCGAAATCCAAATTTGGCAACTAACGACCCTTACCTCCCCTACGACCTGACAACATCATTCTTACTTGTTTAAAGGCTTATTAGAGCGAAAGTTGTTCTCACAAATCAACGTGGGTCCTTTCAACATGCTTTGTCCTCACTCACATGCATCATAGAAAAATTCCTGGGAGGTCACCCAACTAGAGTTGTTCCAAGCTAAGAATGCTTAACTTTTGAGTTCCTATGATTGAGCCACCGAAAAGGAAGGTGCACCTTGTTGGTATAGGTAGTAAATTTCAATTCTTTGAAGCCTTTCTAAACTTTAATTTCATGTCCTCAAGATCCCTCTCGTTCTGAAGTGATATGGGTTCATTCATATGTTCCTTCTAAACTTGGGGCGTTACATGCCTACCAGCTTTTGCTTGGTTCGTCTCCGAACCACATCTTACTAGAAGAGGTTCCACTCTCATACCATTTGTAACGCTCAGAATTTTTAATGTAAATAAATCAATAAAATAATGTAAAACTACTGATGTTCGGGCCCTAAGTAAAACATGCAACTTTCATAACAAAATAAAACTAAAAATTGTTCATAAATATGGAAAAAACATAACATCATGAAGACTGCAGCGGAAGCATTAATCAAAATAGTCCTCGATGGCATGGTCACTGCTCCTTCCTATCCTTCGCCCATTTCCTCATAATTACCTGAAAAATACACATGAAAAGAGTGAGTATAAAAAGGTTGGCTGACAAACTTTCTAGGTTAAATTAGGAAAATAAAAAGGTAACTAAACTATTCAAACTCATGGAAAAGAGCGTGGCTTCCTACACTCTTGCCCCAAGCAAGGTAAAAAAGATTATGATGAAGTTTATAATTTATAAACATGTATTATGAATGAATTGGATCGAGTTAGAAAAATTATGTTCATGGTGTAAAGTTGAGCTATTAAGTGAAAAATATCCAATACGATTTTGTGCAACATGAAAAAGTTAATTTTTGCTTGTTATTTTTATTTACTTAACTATTTGTTCAATCATTTAATTGCTCACTATTTTTCTAAATTTTTGTAAATATTGTACTTGAGATGGATAAATATTATTGTTTCATACAAACAACAAAATTATAACCTACTTCACATTCGTACAATATATGAGTGGAATATGGTTAAAGTAGAGTTAACTGTCACCTAGTGGACTCGATGATATGTTATGATAAATTGACTGTTTATGATTTATGTGATAAGCGGGTTAATAAGTATCAATGTATAACTTATATGTCAAGCTTAACTATATGATACGCTGACATGACTTGATTGATTATGTGGCGAATTGATTGATACTGATTTATGTGATAAGATGGTTTATTTGATATCTATGCATAACTCATATGTCAAGCTGAATTGTGTGGTACGCTACATGATTTATGTGATAACCCCATGTAATAAGTTGAATTGTGTGGTATCAATGATAGGACTGAATTAGCCTTTGAATTGATGCCTTTTATATTTTTGTGGTTTGTTATGTTAAAACCATAGGGTATGACAAATAGGGAATGTGAATGGATTAGTTAACTGCTTGTGATGGTTATGTGTGAGTTAACTAAATAGATTAGTTAACTGTTAGTGATGGTTATGGTAGTAGTTAACTGAATGGATTAGTTAACTTCAGTGGTGATTATATGATGAGTTAACTAAATGGCTTAGTTAACTGCTGGTGATAGTTATGTGTTAAGTTAACCGAATGGACTAACTCCAGAGTTGGCAGTTGGTGATGGGTTAACTATTGTTTAGATGAATTGAATGACTATGTGACGATCTGTTAGGACAATTTGCTATGAAAAAATGAATGAGGTTGTGTGTCGATATGTCTTTATGGTTTGCTATGGAAAAAATGTAAAGTAGGACAAAGGTGTTGTGTGATTGTGAATATCACTGTTGATTTAAATTTCATATGTGTGCTTATGAATGTTTTGGACTAAGATTGCATGTTTTGGGACTATGGTAGTTGTTAACTTTATCTATTAGCCATGATGTACCTCATATATGGGACGAGTTCACTCAATTATTATTGCACGTGTCCCGAGGACACACTAGGCTGTTTTTGCATGTGTTCCCTCAGATTCGCTAGGACGACCTTTGCGTTTGGACTGTTATGGGTGTTTCTACTAAATCACTAGATTGTGTGGCACGGAGTATAGATTTAATAGAAAGTTAACACTTCACCTAGCGGGCCCAATAGTGAGTTCCTTTCTGGGTATTTTTATACTCACTATTTTCATGTTTATTTTTCAGGTAAGTATGAGGAAACCGATGAAGGACAGGAAGGACCAATGACCATGTCATCGGGGACTATATTGACTAATGCTTTCGTTGCAGTCTTCATGATTTTATGTTTTTTCCGGATTTATGAACATTTTTTAGTTTTCTTTTCTTATGAAAGTTGCATGTTTTACTTAGGCCCGAACATCAGTAGTTTTGGATTGTTTTATTGATTTATTTATTTGGTTTTCTGCATAAAGATTGGTTTTGATGTTTCTTTTTAAGTTTCTTTAATAAAATGATTTGAAATTTTCATGAGCTTGGTTCTAAATTCTCGTTTTGGTTTAAGTAACGACCACAGATTTTTGAAAGCTTCATGAGCTTGATAATTCGAGGCATTACAATAACATACCTCAACTAATTTCATGGATAACTCCTCTGATCCTACTACATTTGGTATAGAGGAAAACACAAGTTCATTATCATTTTTTTTCAATATTATTTTTAATAATTAAAATATCAAAGTCTTTAAATCCACATTTGGATTTTCTATTTTAAGTAAATTCCAATATTGTCTTTTGTCGATGGAAGTAGGTGTTTGTCTAGAAAACGGTTGAGGTGACCTTAATTTATAGGTTCAATAGATACAATTGATGCATCAAACAACTAAGATGTGGTCATATGAAAACATTGTAATAAATTATTGAATACCTAACTTTTAGAAGGTTACGAGAATTAAAACAAAACTATATATATAACATTTGTTTAATTTGTTGATTGTTACATACTAAAAACCCATCCTTTCCTATAAAGTTTAATTAAAACTACAAAATTTACATGTTTCTTGACTAGTACATACAAATGCTCAAAGTCAACTCTAACAAACATACATGCATAAGAAATCCTAAGCTACAATTTAACATAAAGATGCCATTAAAAATATTTTATCTCTCGGTGGCCAACATATTTGTTTAAATATATTCCACTCATATATTGATTAATTTTGTTGTTTGTATGAAACAATAATATTTATCCATCTTAAGTACAAACTTTACATGAAAATTATGAAATGAGTTAATAATTTAGAAAAATAGTGACCAATTAAATGATTGAACAAATAGTTAAGTAAATAAAAATAACCAGCAAAAATTATTTTTTTTTTTTTTATGTTACACAAAATGTATTTGATATTCTTCACTTAATAGCTCAACTTTTCACCATAAACATAATTTTTCTAACTCGATCCAATTCACTCATAATACATGTTTATAAATTATGAACTTCATCATAATCTTTTTTACCTTGTTTGGGGCAATAGCGTAGGAAGCAACACTCTTTTCCATGAGTTTGAATGGTTGAGTTACCTTTTTATTTTCCTAATTTAACCTAGAAAGTTCGTCAGCCAACTTTTGAACACTACCTCTGCAGACCATCTCTGACCAACGTCCAGCAACTTTGCTGACAACAACCACCAACTCTGGCGATCGCCGTTAACCAACCTTTGGTCGCCACTAGCCAACCTTGAAAAACATTACACTTTTCATATGTATAACAAACTAAACAAATTTGTATATAAAAAGAATTTTAAACAATGTTATCAAACACATTTGGTTTTCCTTAATCAAAAGTATTTAAATAAAAACAATTTTTTTAAACTCATTTCGAGCGAATTAGTGACCACGAGGTTTGTAGTTTGAATTCCATAACTTCCAAGTATATTAGAAAGAAAAAGAATAAAACGGTAACATTTTAAATTGACCAAACAGAAATCATACTAAAAAAAAAGTATAATAACAATGTGATCATTTTCTAGGAGAAATATTCCTCTCCCAGTTCCTTACGAAAATTTCTTCTACACTTGCACTCTTTCTTTGTTACATGTAATTTGTATTTTTTCCTAAACGATTATTTTTGTCTTTAAAGGAGCAGTTAGTTTCACATTTCAGTTATTTAGAATCTAATTTGTTGCATAATGTAAGCAAGGCTGCAAATTTCCCTTTCCATAGCCAGTCTAATGTTTTAAAGAATGTGTGGCATCAAAGATTGGGTCATCCATCAAATAGAGTTTTGTGTCAAGTTTGTAAGCATGTAAATATTTCTACTCTTGGTAATGAAATTACTTTCTGTGACGGGTGTCAATATGGCAAATCCCATTCTCTTCCTTTCGAAAATTCAATGTTTCAAGCACAAAATCCATTCGAGCTAGTAGCTTGTGATCTTTGGGGCCTTCACCATTAGCTTCTTCCTCTGGCAAGTTTTATTACATTAGCTTTGTAGATAGCTACACTAAACTCACACACACATCTTTCCCCTCAAACACAAAGGGCAAGCTTTCCAAGCTTTCACAGAATATAAAACTTTATTAGAAAACAAATTTGAGAGAAAGATTAAGACTCTACAAAGTGATGGAGGGGGGAGGGGGTGAGTTTAGAAGTTTTACTACATACTTAAATGAAGATGATATAGAATTCAGGCACTCTGCCAACAAAATGGGTTAGTGGAGAGAAAACATAGGCATATAGTAGAAATGGGTCTAACCTTACTTGTCCAAGCTTCAATGCCTTTACAATATTGGTGAAATGGATTTGTTTCTACTGTCTATCTAATAAATCGTCTTCCCACACTAGTTTTAGAACTTAAGTCACCCTGCAAAAAAGCTTTTGGGAGAAAACCAGACTATACCTTCTTAAAAGTGTTTGGAAGTTCATGCTTTCCTTGTATTAGACCTTACCGAACACACAAGTTCCAATTTCATAGTACTAAATGTGTTTTTCTTGGCTATAGTGAAGCTCACCAAGGTTATAAGTGCTTAAACTCAAGTGGAAAAATATATTTGTCTACACATGTTTTCAATTGCAAAACAACAATCTTACAACACCATAGTGTCTTGGGTTGGTTTTTCTATTCAAGAGTCAATGCCACCTACACAAAATCATGTTAAACCCATAGATCAATCAGTACAATCACAAGATGCAGCTGGAATTTCTACTCCCACTAAAAGTTCTAATGCACCCGAGAATCCTCCTACAGTAGAACCCAACTCTGGATCTTTGTCTCAACCAATTGCTGATCTTGAGGTATGTTTCCCCACTCTCGAACCATCATTTCTTACGTATAATCCTGATTATCAACCTTCACAACGTTCGATGCAAACTCGTCGCAAACGTGGTATTTTGACAAAAAACCTATGGTTATCTTTCATATCATGTAGACAATCTTTGATGAACAAGAACCTAGATCAGCACATGCGGCTTTGCAATTAGCAAAATGGAAGAATGCTATGTGAAAAAATAAATAGCCCAATTTCCAATAGTCGCTCAGTTATTTATGAAGTTATTAACTAAACTAGTAACTCAGGATGCATAAAATAAAAAGATAAAGAACACAAGAAATTGGTAACCCAGTTCAGTGGATACCACCTACATCTGGGGGTACGTATGCCTTATTAGAACAATGCTTCAATATTTAACAAGAGTTTGTCTTACAATCAAGTGAGATAAAGTTGTTAAAATCTAAACAATCGGCTTAGATAACTAAAATGGACTTAAGCAGCATCCATAGTCATTGCTGCATAATTAACATGTATCTCTAAAATACAGGTTCCCCCTGATTTAATGAATGAGATACTGTATTGAGATAGGCTCCCCCTATCTAGTTGAACACAGGCACCTCATGTTTTAACACTTGATGTATAATAATTAGGCTCCCCTAATTCTATCACCTCTTGTAATGCAAGTTCTTCACACTGTCAATGACTAGACAGTTGACATCTTATACACACAACGTATTATATGTTTATCACAGTAACACTTCAGCTTTGTAATAAACTCAGAGACTAGAAGATTAACAAAGCACAAACATTAGCAACAATAACTTTGCTTCGACTTCAGAACATATCTTCGAAAAAAACTTTATAATATTCACACTTTAATTAACCAGTGCTCATATATTGATAGATCTGAAACATATATGAGCCTACTCTTTTATCATAAAGTTAATAGTTGGACAATCAACATTACTTATATAGTATGCATAAAGAATGAGAAATATTGTAACTCCAACATTATACCTTTGAGAGAATTTAGTCTTTAGTCTTTCTTCACTTTTTCTAATCTTGGTGCACACCTTTCAACCGTGGGTCCCTACTCTTTTATCATAAAGTTAATAGTTGGACAATCAACATTACTTATACATGATGCATAAAGAATGAGAAATATTGTAACTCCAACATCATACCTTTGAGAGAATTTAGTCTTTAGTCTTTCTTCACTTTTTCTAATCTTGTTGCACACCCTTTCAACCGTGGTTCACTTATTTATAGGTTCTCAAAAGAATTATCTAAAGCAACAAGGATTTGTAAATATCTTAATATCTTTTGTAAAGATATTAGGAAACTCCTAATAGGACAAAAAATCTTCCACATTTTAAGGAATCAAATCTAAATAAAATTCTTATATTTAAGATAAATGTAAGATAATTTGGAAAAGAAATATTATTTAGCCAATTAATAACAACACTATGCAATCATAAATTGAGGCCTTAAAACAAAAACAATACATGAACCTTGGTTCCTAACAACTTGAAGTTTAATCTTGTGGGAAGTAAATGGGTATTCAAGATCAAAAGAAACAGTGATGGAACAATACATAAATACAAGACTCTGATGGGTGGCTAAATGATTCCATCAAAGTCCATGTATTGACCTTAAAGAAATCTTTAGTCCTGTTGTGAAGTCATCTACTATTCGAATTACACTCACATTGGCTTTCAATCATAACTAGAGAGTAACATAATTAGACATTAACAATGCATTTCTGAATGGACATTTAGAAAAATGTGTATTTATGGCACAAGCTCAGGGTTATATTGACAAGGATAAACCACAACATATTTGTAAATTGAATCGAGCTTTGTACGACTTAAAACAAGCTCCTAGAGCTTGGTATGAGAGGCTTAAAAAAGTGTTACTTGGTTGGGGATTTAAAAACTGAAGAGCAGATAACTTATTATTTTATTTTCTTAAATCTGAGATAAAGGTTTATGTATTGATCTATGTGGATGACATCCTAGTGACCGGTAACAATCAAACCTTAATCAATAACTTCATTACCATTTTGAACAAGGAATTTTCTCTCAAGTATTTTGGTGAACTTTCTTATTTTCTTGGAATACAAGTCCATAAAGATAGCTCTGACATTTACCTTAGTTAGTAAAAGTATGTTTTAGATTTTTTGGAGCGATTGGAGATGATTCACATCAAACCATGCCCAACACCTACTGTAATTGAAAAAGTTTTATCAGGAAATGAAAGGGAAATCTGTAAGGTATCCCTTACTATTTTTACTATTCAATAAAGAAAATGCCCAAAGGCTAATACAAAGATAAGAGTATAGAGAGCTTAACCTCCCTTTCCTCAAAGACCAACCAAAATACCACAAAAAGCCTGCCCTAATCCTTTCTTTTTATTCTATATATGCTAACATTCTTCCATTCTAACAGAGTAGTGGTCCCCTAACCCATATAACTAACTTTCATTAGAATTCCTCTTTTTACCCCTTCTAGTATATTCCACTAATCTTGGAGACCTCACATCACCCCACCAGTTCAGTTGAACCTTGTCCTCAAGGTTAAAGTTGGAAAATTGCTGCAGGATTACCGTGGCTAGCATCCATGTTGCCTCATGTTCGGGAAAGCCCTTCCACTGCACTAGCAATTCAAGTTCATGTGAATGATGATTTCGACGAATACCCATAACATCTTGCGGTACAACAATCCACTCGAACTCCTCTATCAATATAGGGGTCCCAACTTGGATCAGATACGCTTCACCCACAAATTTTTAAGTTGTGAAACATGAAAGATATGATGGATGGAAGCTTCTGGTGGTAACTCCAACTTATAGGCTACTTGGCCTATACGATGTATTATCTTATATGGGCTAAAGAATTTGGGAGTTAATTTCTCATTTCTTTTCTTCGCAATTGAGATTTGCCGATAAGGACAGATTTTTACGAATACCCAATCTCCCACCTCAAACTCTACTACGCGGCGATGTTTGTCCGCAAATTTCTTCATTCTGTTTTGAGCCATAGTCAAATGCTCCTTAAAAGCTTTCATGGTGGTGTCCTGATCAACGAGCATTTGATCTAAGGTTACATTTGTCGTTCTTTGAGTGCCATATGATATCAACGGGGGAGGTGGTCTACCATATAGAGCTTGATATGGAGTCATCTGAATGGTACCACGGTATGTTGTGTTATACCAATACTCAGCCTAATGAAGCCACAAAGCCCATTGTTTTTGTTTTTCACTGCAGAAACATCTCAAATAAATTTCCAGCCCCTTGTTTACTATCTCTGTTTGGCCATCCGTTTGAGGATGATAAGCAGTGCTTCTCCGGAGGTTGGTACCTTGAAAACGAAATAATTCCGACCAGAAATGACTCAAGAAAATCTTGTCCCGGTCAGTAACTATAGATTGTGGAAAACCATGTAATTTTACGACACCTTTAATAAATTCATCAGCCACTGTTTGTTCCGTGTAAGGGTGTTTGAGTGGTAAGAAATTACTATATCCACTACAACCAGTACAAAATCAAACTTACCCGACTGTGGTAGTCCGTCAATGAAATCCATAGTTATATCATCCCACACACGTGTTGGAACGGGCAGTGGCTGCAACAGGCTCGCCGGGTTGACTGATGCTGTCTTATTTTGTGGACAAACGCCACATTGTTCTACATGCTGTTTGACATCCTTCTTCATCCCTTTCCAATAGAGCTCGCCTTGCAAACGTTTATACGTGCGTAGAAACCCCCTAACAAGGAATCATGATACAATTGTAAAATGGCAGGGATTAATTTTGAGTTTCGTGATAATACCAACCTTCCTTATATAAAAGAGTCTCTTGGTGGGCGAAAAACTTAGAGACCCAATTAGGCTCTTCATGTAGACGGTTCCATATGTATAGAAGTTTAAGATCTTTCATTACCTCAGATTTCACCACCTCAATGTCTACCAGACACGGGACACTTAAATTAGCTAGATGAACAACCTCTTGTACTCTCGAAAGTGCATCTGCTACTTTATTTTCAGGGTCTGGTCGATATTGAATCTCGAAATCGTACCCCATCAGTTTGGAAATCAATTTTTGATACTCCGGTTGTACTATCATTTGCTCCGTCAAAAATTTGAGATCACTATGATCCGTACGAATAACAAAATGTTATCCCAATAAATAAGGTCGCCATTTCTGAACGACCAGAACTATAGCCATGAGTTCTCTTTCATATACAGACTTCTGCCTTGTCTAAAGCGAGAGGGTGTGACTGAAGAAAGCTACTGGTCTATGGTTTTACATAAACACCGCCCCCAATCTGAACCCTGAAGCATCCGATTCAATCACAAACTGTTGATGGAAATCTGGAAGCGCTAGAACTGGCAGCGTAACCATCGTGTTTTTAAGTTTTTGAAAAGATTCTTGTGCCTCCTAATTCCATTGAAACCCTACGGTACGAAGAAGCTGGGTAAGAGGTGCTGCCATGCTGCCATAATTGGCGACAAAATTTCTGTAATATCCAGTGAGCCACAAAAAACCCCTCAATTCACGTAAATTCTTTGGAGCTGGATATTCCAACATGGCCCTCAGCTTCTCTGGGTCTGCGCCTACTCCTTCAGCTTAAATCAAATGACCCAAATACTCCATACATTCCTAGGTTAGTTATGGAGTCCTGTAAATTCTCTGTTTCTATTTTTAACCTCAAGTACTTCATATAAATATGGGATTGTATTGAGAAGAATAATACAACTAAATATTATCCTTTGTTTCTGTTTTATTTTAATCTATAAATTACTTGTGGTATGGTCCACCAACTGTTAAATATGTATTTCTTTTGTTTAGCACCAGAAGTTTCCTTTTAATTTAGCCTTTTCCAAAATATGAACACAACATTTCATATCTTTCATTAGAATTCACTCATAACTTCTGAATTCAACTTTCACTGTTATTCCCTCTCATGAAGTCTTAGTCTCATGACTCAAAACAACTTCATAAATTACACCTTTAAACACTTTTTTTTCCAACAATTAACTTTTTCAAATCATCATTTATGTCGTCCACTTACTTGTCAACATATATAAATATCAATAACACACATAGTTTGATGTTTTTTAATACCACATTTTCAAATATAGCAAATGAACCAAAATACTTATAAAATATAAAAATTTTTCAAATTCTATCAATGATAGATTTATCAATGTCTATCATCAATGTCTATCACTGATTCTATCTAATCTATCAATGTCTATTATTAGTAGAATCTGAAATTTTGTTATATTTTATAAATATTTTTAGTAGTTTTACCATTTACAATAATTTTTCTACTTTAATAATCAATTAAATTGTAAAAACTAACGCTTTTTTTCTTTCTTCCTTTAAAAAATCTAGTTCCATTTCTCTCGCTCTAGATCTCTTATCCATTCCACTTCTTTGGAGTTTGCTTTCGACAAGGAGAATGCTTTACTCCGATTTTGCGTCTAGTAAGGGCAACAACGACAACAAGTGGAGTTGTTTTTTGTTCCTCCAACATAGGGATGTGCAAAAACGGAGAAAAACCGACGAACCAGACCGAACCGAACTGAACCAAATCAATTGGTTCGGTTCGGTTTTATTAAAAAATATGGAACCACCGGTTCTCTAAGTAATAGAACCGAGAGGTTCGGTTCGGTCTTCGATTCACTAGCTTAAAAACCGTGAAAAACCGAACCGAATCGTAATCTATTATATTAATTATGTCAATATTTATATTAATAAAAATATATATACTAATTTACAAAAAGTTCGGCACAAAACCTTTTGTTATAATTTTTTTCTTTAGGCTCATGCCCAACTTAAGAATGATTTGATGTTTTTTTTTCTTTTTTCTAAACGGTTTGAACCGAACCGAACCAATCTAAACCGAAGAAAATTGGTTCGGTTCAACAACCAAAATCAATGAAACTGAGTTTCAATGGTTCAATATGTAGGAAAACTGAGAGGTTCGGTTTGGTCCTTGGTTCTACCCCTACTCCAACAGTTAGAGTGACAAGAGAAATGAAAGTTTATGAAGACGCCAGAAAAACCAGTGTTTGGCAAAGATTGACAAAATGAGAGAGAAATTGAGGAAGAATGAAAAAGCACAAACTCAGCCTCAGAAGAGAAGGTCTGTGGATCGATTTTTCGAGTATTCATTTCATAATTTTATAATTATTTTTAAAATAAATTATTTCTCGTTAATGGCAAATAGATGACACTAAAAGCAGTCATAAGAGTCCAAAAATCTAAAATTTTCCATTTTCTTGCAAAAAAACTTTGTTTAATTTTCAGATTAATGATTCAAAAGAACTTATCACTTTTTAACCATGGTTAGTTATATTCATAAGTTGGTGACTTAAAAAAAGGACACAATTGTAACAAAAATTAAAAAATTTCCATCTTTTTCCTTCAAAATCGTGCCTTTTTGGTTTTCCTACATTCAATTACTGTTATTTTCATTCATAAATTAATGAGAAAAAAATTTCATAAATTTTCAGAAAATTTAAAATACTACGTTTTCTTAGTTCTACCAGTTTCTTCTTTGGCGAGTCCATAAAAAGACAAAATTCAAGGTTATTATCTACTATATTAAGACTCGCCAGTCACCAAAAACCTTGGAGACCTTGGATTCAAGAAATTTGTACAGATGACTCCCTTCCCAACCCAAAATACCAAATGACCCACTTTTTTCTTTTGAAAAAATGCCAGTTGACCCTCTATTGATGTCATAAGCATATAAGATTATGAATTTGCCCTTGTCTTGAGGTTACTCATCTCGCTTTTTTTTTTTTGTTAGCATTTCCCTTGCGTTACACATCTCACAATTTTAGTTCAAACATAACCAAATGGCTCACTCTCAGTTGGACACTCCACATTCCACCGTCGAATTGGTTCCACCACCGAATTGCTTCCAACGTTGAATTTGTCTTACTCTGTTCGAAATCCCCTTGCGAATCCTCTAACATTTTGTTGAGTGCATTTACTATTTCGTGGCTAATGATATTTTTAGTTAGATATGGGTTTGTTGAACTAAATAAGGCAGCCATTTTTGGGTTTCACTACATTTTATGTGGTTTTGAGGTTGACGTCGTTAAAGGAGCGTTGGTTAGTTAGTGTGAGAGTTATAAGTTACTGAGCGATACCATAGGAAGCGATACCAGTGAGAGAGCAATACTAGAGCGACACCAGCGAGAGTGAGACTAGCCAGAGCTACACATTTTTTGTGAGTGATACCTTTTGTAAGCGAGACTTTGTTTTATTTTGTTACTGGTTGAATATGTTTTATCATGCAGGAGTGATCTAATGGTTTAAGATGGTAGCAATGTTCATACATGAAGTCGATCGATTTTCCAGACAAGTAACGAGCTTGGCTCATATTGCGGATGCAAACAATACTGTTATCAAGCTTACCCATAATAGTTAGAGATGTTCAGGAGAACTGTGTTTGGAAGATTTTTAGTATGGAATTGATATTCAACAACCCTCTTGTCCACTATATGCTATTGAGAGAAGTGAAAAGCAAGAGATCCGACGCGATTAGATTCTCAGTTGGTGGAAAGGTAGTCTTATTTTCTAAGGATGACTTTCTTTTGATCATCGGGTTCTGGTGGTCCCCTATGAAACTTGAGCAGAGTGAAGAACCCTCTTACAAACTCGCAACAAAATACTTCGATGAACAATCGTCGAAGAAGAATGACAACGTTAATCAATTGGAAGAAAAATGCATGCAGTTGGAGTTCGATGACGATGACAATGCTGTTAAGATCAGTTTGGCATACTATAGAGGTTGCAGTGAAAGGAAAGAGCAAACAAAAAGTGTAGTGCAACCTAAAATATTTAAGGATGTTAAGGACTTAGAGTACTTTAATAGTCTGGAGTGGGGTACTTCTATTTGGGAGCGGACACTGGAAGCTTTGAAGACTGCATTAAATGACAATGTCAATTAGTACAAGAATAAGACGAAAGATGATGGAAATTACATCGTGAAGTACTATTTGCATGGATTTTCACAAGCGCTCTAGGTAAATAACCATTAACATGATCACACTGCTTGTTTTAGCTTTAATATAGTTTTGAATACATATTTTGGGCTACGTAGACGTATGGGATCTTATCAACATCATCAGTGGCATGCTACATTGTCGAGCAAATGAGCAAGGTTGTCGTGCCTCGTATACTACGATCGTCATGGTTTCATTCAGTCATCCAAAGTATTGTAAATAAACATTTTTAAACTTCTCCACTGACACAATTGTTTTTGGGACATTGGTGCAGACGAAGGTGAAAGATGTCTTGGTCATTACGAATACTAAGAGCGAGTTCCGAGACACTTTTGTGGATGAATTACGAGTCGTATTTGATCTAGGTACCAATGAGGATAGCCTTACAAGTGACAAAAGGTCTCAGAGTGGAGGATAACTATGGTAGCAGAGATAACTCTAACCATGGTGCGAGCGATGAGGGTGGAGAGAGTGGGCATTATGGTGGAATTAATGATGATGGTCAGAAGATTGAGGATGTACCAAACTTATCCATCGAGGACCTGTATGATAATGCGACAGGAAGAGATGTACATAACAATGATGAGCGTCCTAATGCTTGAGACATCCAACCTTAGGGAAGGCGTAATGATGATCATTCAGTATACTCTTACCTGCGGAACATTGATAGCTCAATTACGTAGTTGGATGGCCATGTATCTAAGGTCGAGGAAGACATTAGCAACATGAAGGCACAAATATCCGCTATTATGTCTCTCCTCAAGTCCAATGCAAGGTATGTATTTAGGATCAATAGATTATATTTATTGCGTATATAAATTCATCAACTAATATGTATGTTTACTAATTGAAAGGTTCCATAGTGTTTGAGGCGACAACCACACTCACTCACATACTGATGATTGCACGATGTCACCCATGGTAAACATATGTCGAACACATACTCCTTGACCTACATCGGTCCCTAAAACTCCTCGACCTAAGTCAACTACCCCACCGCTACATTGATCCCCACACCTCCTCCAGTGCTTCATTTGATCCCTGTTACCTCTTCCAACTTTGTCATCCACGATACCTATTGCTCCAGAGATCCCTTATTCTATCATTTCACATACTACATCGCACACTCGTCTTCAACCTCTTAAGCACAATGTTCCTATCGTGCTTACTATCCTTTCACATTCTGAGCACAATACCTTTACATCACTGACCCCTCTTTTATGCATTGATCCTAGCCCTCTTCAGTTTGATGTGTCCACCTCATCCAACATGCTTCCCACTCAAGATGTTGGCACCTCCACGAAACTCATTGCCATTTGATATGAACTGACCAATCATGGAATTATTAATTAGTCTTTATTTAATAATTATGATGTATTTTTAATATTTTTCCATTTTATCTTTTTCAATTTTATCTTTTTTTTTAATAATTTTTAAAAAGGGGTAATTTAGTCTTTTCCCAATGAATTAGGGTTTTATTGGGAGACTATTTAAGCCTTGCCTTTAGGTTGTTTTAGGGAGAGTTTTTTATGATTAACGTTTTAGGGTTTTCTTTGGATGAAAATTCTTTGGTAGATGACAGAGTCTCATCGCCGCCTTTTTGCAATTCTTGATTTAGGGTTGCAAGCCAAGAACATTCAAGTAACTTTGATCACCTTGCTTATGTAGTGTTCGAACTTGGAGTGAGGAACTAGTTCTTCTTATCTCTTGGTCTTCGATCAAAGGGTAATCCAAATTTAATCCATTCCCTTGGATTTTTGTCAAATTGATTTGGGGGTTTTAGAATTTGTTATTAGTGGTTCGCTAATTGGGTTCCTAATTTTACAAATTCTAGGATTTTCATATCATTTGGTATCAGATCCTAGGCTCTAGATTGGGTATATGTTAGTCACTTTTTTTTATTAAAGTCTAGTTTTTAAGTTATTTTTGTTCTTGATTGAATTAAAAAGAAAAAAAAACAGGTTACTGCCGTACTGTAAGTAAGAAGAAGAAGGAAAAAAAAAAGAAAGGGAAAGAAAGAAGAGAAAACGTAAAAGAAAAAAAAAGAAAAAAAATCAAAGTTGCCGTGGATTTCTTTTTGAAAAAAAAAAAATTTGAAGCACGTCAAACAAGTACGTCAATTAAGCTACTAAATTTTCATAGGTTTTAACCTGCTTAACTTTTATAAGAAAATTAATAGTTTTTAAAGGACAATTGATTGACTTTTTGAAATGAGTTTTGGGTAAAATTAGTGTCGTTGGATTCTATTCTTAATTCTCTGTTTCTTTTTATCATTATTTTGTCTAGTAGGTTGCTTTTCTTTGTTCATCTTGCATAATTCTCCAATTTTAAATATTAGATTCTTCATTCTAAATATCATATTTTTATCGTTTCTTGTCTAGTTTGTTGATTCTCGAATATTAGGTTCTTGATTTCTAGTTTTCGCTTTTGTTGCATTCAACTGATTTTTTGCTTGAGGTTAACACTTTACAGGCATTCTTGCTTTGTTTGTTGTTGGCTTTCTCTTCTGAGCTTGGTTGCAAAATCTTGGCTATCACCCAAAGAGTTCATATTTGTGGGAGAGATACAATTTGAGTGAAAACACGAGTGAACATCATCTAACGAGGAAAAACGTGTGAGAGAGTGATTGTGAGGTTCACTTTTCTTCGACTTATTTTTGTTATGCAATAATGGCAAGTAATGGAGTTGTTCAACAAGGAGAGTTACAAGGAGGACTCAATGAGAAAGTTATGCAATGCTTGGAAAATTTAATCAATGCGAGGTTAGACAAAATAGAACAAAGGTTTCAAGCTAGAGAGAAATCTAAAGTAAGGAGAGATTGTGCACAACGACTTCAGGAGTTACGCCAGGAGAACAAAAGTGTGAACACTTATTATGAGGAATTGTTGTTACCACTTGAGGAGGCTAACATATATGAGAAAGAGGAAACTACCATGGATCGATTCTATAATGGACTTAATGAGACAATTGCCGATATGCTTGCTGATCGAGAAGAAATTCGACCTTGTGAGGACTTGGAAGAAATGGTGCACGTTGACATCAAGATAGAAGGCTACTCCAAAGGAAATATTCCAAGTACACTAAATCTAAGTTCAATTTTAAAGCCACCACACATAAAAAGAAGCGTAATAATATTGTGTCAATGCATGAACATGATGTTTTGCCTAGTAACTCATTAGATTGCAAGGGCTCACATGATTGTAATTTTGACTTTGTTGTTGAACTACCTATTACTAGAGAAGCATGTGTTAATGGTAGAGGGAAAGAGAAAGTAGCTGGTAGTGAACTTGAATCTGACGTACTTCCTAGTCCTTTATAGTCCAAACTAATATTTGATCCTACTGTTGTATCATTGCTTCCAAGAAAAAAAAAAATTGGTGTGTGTGAGTTGAAAGACAAAAGGCATGAGACTGAAACAAAAACAAAAGAAATATGTGACGAAGAAAAGTGTGCAAACATTGATGAGAGAAAAGCCAATAATGTGAGTTTGGAAATTTGTGAGGATGACAAAGGAGTCTGTTTTCTGACAGGTGAACTTCCACCAAGTTTGCCTAGTTTTTCCTTTGAATTTTTGCAGGAAGTAAAAGTATTAAAACAAAGCTCCACGAGTGGTCCAAGTTCTTTTGATGGTCACAAACTAAATGAAGATTTGAATGACCAATATTCTTTCAAAACTAGGAGGAATCCAAGATGGTGTCCACCCTTGACATCTCATGACTTAGATGATGCTTTGCAAGGTAGACCAATCAAAAGAAGTCCAAGGAGATGGGTATTATTTTCTTCTCATGACTTCAAGACTGCTTTACAAGGCTTTGATTTAGATTCGAGGAAGAATCCTTCAAAAGAAGGAGAGGATGATATGAACCGACCAAACATCAAATTATTAATTAGACTTTATTTAATAATTATGATGTATTTTAAATATTTTTTTATTTTATCTTTTTTTTAATAAATTTTAAAAAGGGATAATTTAGTTTTTTCTCAATGAATTAGGGTTTTATTGGGAGACTATTTAAGACTCGCCTTTTGGTTGTTTTAGGGACAAGTTTTTTATAATTAAAGTTTTAGGATTTTCTATGAATGAAAATTCTTTGGTAAATGACAGAGTCTCATTGCCGGGGTTGCAAGTCAAGAACATTCAAGTAAGTTTGATCATCTTGCTTGTGGAGTGTTCGAACTTGGAGTGAGGAACTAGTTCTCCTTATCTCTTGGTCTTCGATCGTAATTCAAATCTAATCCATTCCCTTGGGTTTTTGTCAAATTGATTTGGGGGTTTTAGAACTTGTTATTAGGGGTTCGCAATTGGGTTCCAAATTTTACAAATCCTAGGATTTTCGTATCACCATCCCATCGTCATAGTCTGTTCTGATCACAGTAATCATTCCTATAACACTATTGGAGTCTGAGACTATGCATATAGAACCATTGATATGATCAATTCATCTTGATTACTTTAACTTCTTCATTTTTTTAATGTGTTGATTGTAGCTACATTCTTCTATATAGGAAACTTGAAGAACTAGTCATAAGAGGAAAGGTGTCGAGGTGTACACCCTTTCGGCCTAACCAAAGAACAAATCCAAAAATGAAGAACTAAAGGTACTCACTAACATGTTGCTTCAAAAGGCGTTAAGTACCCTTTATCGCGCGTACCCTCATTCTACTTTAAAGCGAGTGTCGAGTACAACATGATACGTGATGTTCCACCTGCCGTCTTTATAAAAAATGATGGATTGGATCGCCAATGAGAGTACAAATAACGAGGTACAAGAGAATTCATTTCAACCACTATCCAAACAATGTTTCAAGGAATTACTGGAGCCGAGTTTATGTGTCGAGTGTGATGTAAGAGTGCAATTTTATCCTCTTTCACAGTTTGGTATAATGTACTTTGCTATACGTAATTGATACAATTATTTCATGTGCAGGCCGTAAATACTTTGTTGCACTTTATGAAGGACAAGTTTAACAATCGGACCAACATGCTCTAAGCAAGTACAGAGTCGGCTTGCCAATTGGTGTCACAGTAATCAATTTCTAAACCATTTATTAGGATACTTCCATTATGTTTGTGTATGTTAGGACATTACTTTCTATGTTAATTTAACGTGCAGAGTCACTTTAATGCTCGAGATGGGATATTCAAGTGAATTTAAAAGAAGTCCCCACTATAAGTTTCCCTGGTATGAGAGGATGAGAACATGTACAAAGACTACGTCTTGGCTGAGTTTTCATGTCGGGACCAGAACTGGATTTTGTGTACACAAGACCTAATGTCAGAGAAACACTAGATGTTGCTTGTGATAGACCTTAATTAAAGTTTTTTTCTCGTGTACGATTCATTCCCATCTTACACATCCATGAAAAAGTTGGGAACTTGGTTGCAACCGTTGACTATCACAGTACCATCACTCTTCCACTACGGTGACCTAAAAAGTAAGAAGTCAGATCTATCTACATTCCGATGGAAAGTTAACCAACCTATAAAGATAAACATGCAGCATGGGTACCTTGATTGTTGCATATTTATAATCAAATTTTTAGAACATTTAATCATTGGTGCTGATCCGTTTATTATAACTCATGAAAAAATGAGAATTATAGGACCCAGCTAGCTCGTCAGTTGTGGGAAAACACTCTATTATTTTGATGTATATAAAATATGATTCATCTAATATAAATATATATTTTTAAATGATTAAAATTCTCTAGAGTTCTAGACCATTAGACCTAAACACAAAGAACTTTGGTAAAAGCGAAACTTTGAGAGAGCAAGACATTGAAAGAGCAATACCATGCGAGAGCGATACCAATTTATATCATTAGGACCCAACTACATAGAGAGAACGAGAAGTTGAGAGAACAAATTGTATAATCAATTTATATCATAAGGACCTCAAATTGAGAAAGACTAGGGTGATACCATGAGAGAGCGAGACATTACGAGTGATTCAACATGAACGAACATTTGTTAATACACTTGTGCAATAGAATGTAGTTACAATTTAGAACTTGAGCGAGAAAGAAAAATATAGAGCGAGAGTGGGCCTGTCCTCGTAGTTGTAAGTGGCTAGCTACAATTTTGTCGGTTATGTCCATAATTGCCACACCTTCCACATTTAACTTGTTGGCGACGTTCTTTAGATTGTATTCTTCGTACTCTTTGTGTCCTGACTTGTGCAACTCTCCTAAGAGGCAGTATATTCTTTTCAATATATCCAGGAGACCTCTTCCATTCAAACATGTGTCCAAGTGGATTCACAACCAATAACGAAATCAAAGTAATTAGAGCCATTCAAAATCCGTAGAGATAATTAAAGAAAGAATCCACAAGAAAATAAAAAGCACAGAAAAAACAAAATAAAGAAAAAAATAATCTGCAAGATCAATAACCCAAGAGACATCCTTTACCAGACATTTTTCTTGAGACAAGCATGGAACCATCAAGCACCATATATCGTTAAACAAATTTAGCTAATCCTAACTTTAGCATTCTTCTTTTTCTTTTTTCTCTTTTTAAACATAATTTAATTATATAATATAAAAATACAAAATAAGCATCCAAACGAACAAAAAGGACAAGAAGAGATATAGCCAATTCCAAACCATCAAGCACTCAACACCCTTAAACACATATAGTCAATTCCAACTCTAAACATTTTTCTTTTTTCTTTTTCTATTTCTAAACATCCAAACCAAAAATTCAAATTATCAAAAGTTTCCCTTATTTAATACAAACCAAATGCGTTAATCGTATTTATCCGTCTGAAAAATTAAGAAAAATATGCATATTTCTGTCGTTTGATGAAATTCTTATAATTAATCATGAGAATTTTATTAAAATATAGGAAATAAATTTTAATTATAAACTATAAATGGACTAAAATTTAAATATCTGTGAATTAGACTTTAAGAATATAATTAATTCACTAATTAACACAATAAACTTGGAAGCTGGTTCCTTATCTGATCTCAAAATAAATAAGATGATTCGAAAGAATAAAATAATAAAAATAAAAAGTTGAAACTACAACTGAGATATATATTCTTTATGCTTAGTTATTAATTTATACCCAAAACCACTTTTTGTCTTTTTTTTTATAAATAAAATAAAATACGAGGGACTCAATTGGAGGCCCTGGGATTTGGGAACCTTCTTACCAAATAGGTTCCCAAATAAATTTATTTTCACACAAGTAATATTTTCACACTGTCACCTATCTTTTACATTTTTTTCTCACAATTCACTTGCATGAAAAAAATTAAATATTCTGAAAAAAGAAAAAAAAAAAAAACAAATTTACCACATGAAAAATCATGATCGAATAATTTTGTGGGATACACGAACAAATACGTGATGTCTGGATGCACGCAAGTTTTTTTTCTTTTCTTATTGTTTTTATTAAAATTTTTTTCATTCTTCCACAGTCTTCTAATATCTTGAGAAAAATAAATAAAATAAAAAATAAAAAGCATATGATAATGACTAATCCTTTGTCTTATTTTGCTATAAATTTGGTTTATGTTTACGTCAACCCAATCGTGGATCTGTATCAAAGGTGAGTGAAATGAATTTCATGTTTTTGCTTTGAGGAATTTTGTTTATATATATTAGTTTTTTGTATAGAAAATAAATGTAAAAGCTTGAACCATTTATGTGTTGGTGATCTATAATTATTTATTATTTATATGTTTGCAGTGTTTGAAGTTCTTATAGAAGCCTATATCAACTCCTTTTTCTTGGGCTTATATAATATCTTCCATTTCAAGACTAAGAAATAACTATTTTTTTTTTTCTTATAATTTTAAATTTGGATGTTGATATATGAATAAATGGTTTTATTTTACGTGTTCATTTGTGTAGAGTATATATAAAAAAAATGGTGAGTAGAAAGGTAGATTTGCGGTCAGACACGGTGACGAAACCGACAGAATCAATGCGAGCTGCGATGGCGATGGCGGATGTGGACGACGATGTGTTGGGGTACGACCCCATAGCGTTGGAGTTGGAAGAAGAGATGGCAAAGATAATGGGAAAAGAAGGAGGGTTATTTGTAGCATCAGGGACAATGGGGAATCTAATTAGTGTTCTTGTACACTGTGACATTAGAGGGAGTGAAGTGATTGTTGGAGACAATTCTCATATTCACATATTGGAAAATGGAGGTATTGCAACCATTGGAGGAGTTCATCCAAGAACAGTGAAGAACAACGATGATGGAACAATGGATATTGATTTGATTGAAGCTGCCATTAGAAATCCAAAGGGACAACTCTTCTTCCCAACAACAAGGCTCATTTGTTTAGAAAATACACATGCAAAGTAAGTATTAATTCACCCTTTTCTTTTAATTCTTACTTTGGTTTCATTGTTTATATCTTTTCTTTTTCTTTATTAATTTTTTTTATTCATATGTTACTTTTTTTAAAAATTTAATTTCCAATATTTATATTTATATATTATTTGATTTCCAAATTTCAAATTTTCAATATATTTTTTAATTTTTTAATTTTAAATTCTGCAACATGGCTATATATTATTTTATTTTTAAATTTGTGATATTTATTTTTATGTATTTTTTCAAATTTCAAATTTGTATATTTGAATATCTTTTCAATTTTATATTTTGTAACATGCAAATTTCAGCCGCCACATTTTTGTTTTGTTTTTTTTTCTTTTATTTTTCTCTCTTTTCTATTTCCTTTTACTCTATGTTTCTTCCAATTTCTTTTATAATTATCTCTTTCTTTTTTTTACATTTATTTATTTATTATTTTTTTATATTTATATGTTATTTTAATTTTCAATTTTCAATTTTTAAATATTTTGATTTATATATTATTTTTATTCCAAATAGTTAGATTTATTTAGTATTTTGATTTTCAAGTTCCAAATTATCAATAGGTTGTTTTTTAATATAGGAAATTGAACCAAAATATTTACAAAAAATAGAGTGTTGTGATATTTTGCTATTATGAATATTTTTTGACAATTTTGTCATTTAAAATAATTTTTCTTCTTGATTTGTATATATAAATATTTTTTAATTTTGAATTTTAAATTTTGTAAAATATGCATTTTTATATATATATTTTTAAATTTATTATTATTATTTTTCTTACTGATGAAAATAATTATAATTTTACAATATATAATTTTTGTTTATCGATATATTCATTTAGGTTCTTTTAATACTTTTACAATCACAGTATTTACATAATAGTATAATTGAGTTGATTTGAGTCTACGCCATTTAAAATTTAAAATTAATAACTTAACTGAGAAATAATATTGTAAATCAAATTTTGGCAACATATGAATGATAGAAACAATTGTGTATTTGACAATTTAAGTATTTGATAATTATTTTTTATTTTTTATTATATATAATTAGATTGTATTTAAAGTATAAATATGGAAAAAATGCAAGGTAAAAAAAAAATATAAGACACGAGAAATAAGAAATGGTCATAAAACCAAGTTTTTGTTTTTTTTTTCAAGAAACATGAAACAAGAATAGTTATCAAACAAATTCTTTTTACTTTTTCTCTAAAATGAAGAGAGAAAAAAAAAAAAAACAGAGAACGAGAATGTTATCAAACGAACTCTAAATTATATTTTAGACCTTTCTTTATTTGTTCTATAGAAGTAGTTTAGAAGATCTTGACATCGACATGGTTTTTATTGTTGTTGTTTTCAAGTAATCAAATTTGATGTGTCTTATCCATTTTGTTATGCTTAAATTGATTGACAGATGTTTATTTATCAGTTACTTGAAATTAAGTCAAGTTGTTTTCTTTTAAATATACAGTCATAGGACAATCCTATGAAATTTTAAAGTAATAAAAAAGATAATGACTAAAATTGTATTCGGTTAATTTATAATAAATATAAAATGTGTTGGATGCCGTTCAAAATGTTTGAAACATAATTTTATAAAGTGAATTACATATGGTTAAATTAACATAAAGTTTAAAAATAGTTAAAGAAATAAAATGGGATAAATTATTTACATTTATAATTTTAAACGGACCTTTTGTTCAGAAACGGACATTTTCAAATATAACATAATGAACCAAAATATTTACAAAATATAGTAAAATTTCAAATTCTATTGGTTTTAAACATGAAAGACATTGATACACTTCTATTAATAGTAATTGAAATTTTGCTATATTTTATAAATATTTTTCAGCAATTTTACTATACCCATTTTTGTAGTTTAAATTTAGTTTAAGTAAAAAAAATATTATCAATTACTTAAATACGGATATACATTTTATTTTATTTTTACATGAAACCATTGTTTTTCTTCTTAAGCATATATTTATTGATTTATTTATTTGAAAGAATCCAGGAAAAGAGAAAAGTGAAAAAAGAAAATATAGGCTTTTAATTTTCAATTTACTAACTTTTTATAAATGAAAAAAAAAATACAACATAGAGGATCTATAAGGAAAAAGAAACAAAAGTAGAAGAAGACCAAAAAAGTATGAAAGGATATGTGTTGACAAATAAGAATAATTTAACAGTGACAAAAAATGGAGGTATTTTGAAATTAAAATTAAAATTCCAATCTATGTTTTCAAATTCTTTAGCCGAACGAACATGCATTTAACAGGTAGTTTGAATTGTGTTTTCAAAAAATCAATAGTGTCAATTTTGAAAACAACATTTTCTAAATTTTCATTCGTTTAGGATTTTGAATTTGGATTTTTAACTGAGAAATTTTCACAAATAGAAAATATGTCAATCTATTTACAGAAATTAAAAAAAAAACACTGATAGAATTCTATCAGTATCTATCAATGATAAACTTGTATCGGTTTCTATCATTGATACACTCCGATAGAAGTCTATCACCATTTATCTAATTATAAGAAATGTAAAACTTTTTGCTATAAATGGTAAATAGTTTGACTCATATTTCTATATTTAAAATGTCTCTTTTAAAATGTAGAGTTAAACTAGGAAAGATAAACACAATGACAAATATATTATTTTATTTTAGAAACTAGATTACTTTTGTTAAATTAAAAATATATATTATATGAAATTAAAATTAAATTTTTGAATGTGCTAAATACATATTTAAAACACGAAATACAACTTTAATTTTATTAAATTTTGATTTAAAATTGTTTAACAAAAAGATTGTTAGTTTTGTTTATATAGGGTAAGATATATAGTTTATGAGTTTGAGTAATTAGTGTGGTTGATGCAGCACTGGTGGAAAATGTCTTTCGGTAGAATATACTGATGAAGTTGGAGAGTTAGCTAAGAAGCATGACCTCAAACTTCACATTGATGGAGCTCGAATTTTCAATGCTTCTATTGTGTGTACTATCTACTAATATTTCATTTCAATATTAAATTCAGATTTTGTTTTTTTCGACTTTTAAAATTTATATATATATTTTCTTCAGGCACTTGGTGTTCCAGTCGATCGATTGGTTCAAGCGGCTGATTCAGTATCGGTATGTTTATATATACATTTTACTCTAAAATGTTTCTATATTTCTTTATTTGTTTTTATTATCTACGATTTGGAATTTATGGAGGAAATTTGTTGAAAGTTAATTGCTGGTTTTCATTCAAATTAGTTACACACAAATATTAAGACCTTGAAAGATCGAAAGTTATATATTAATTTTTGTTTGGATTTATGGATCTACAAAATCCTATGAATAGGATTGATATTTTCTACTGAATAGCAATCAAGTGTGAAGAAGAATACATACAAATAGAGTTAATTTGGAGAGTCTTCCAAATAAGTGTTTTGTTTTTTTCTCTCAAATATTTTATTTGGAGATTATTTATTTGGGGGTGTCCATCACACGCCTCCAACAAAGTGGTATCAGAGTTTGAGTTTGGAGTTTGAAAAAAAAAAATTTTTTTGCACATGGCAAATAACAATTTGGTTCTCTTCCAAGTTCCTCGACTTACGAAAAAAAATTATAGCAGTTGGTGTAGTCGAATGAAAAATCTGCTTGGTTCTCAAGATATGTGGGGCATCGTTAATAATGGTTATGAAAAACTATAAGTGATGCGGCTTTGAGTCAAGCTCAATGAGAAGCTTTGCAATGTACAAGAAAGACATATCAAAAGGCTCTCATCATCATTCATCAAGTCATTGATGATGAAAATTTTGAGAAGATTTATGGACCAACTACTACACATCAAGCATGGAAAATTTTGGAGAATATGTATAAAGGAGTAGATTGAGTCAAGAAGGTTCGCCTCCAAAAATTGAGAGGTGATTATGAATAGTAACTGAAATGAGAAGATATAATGAGACAATAGATGATGAGCAAGTAGTAGAAAAGATACTTCAATCATTTGATGAAAAATTCAATTTCATCATTTTTCTTTTGGGGATAAGAGATTGAATAAATTAAAATCTCATCGAATTATAGAAAGAATTCTTTTGAATTGTTCTTGAGAAATAAAAATATGATTCTTGAAAATGTCTTGGTAGAATATCGTCTACGAGATCAAAATTATTCCAACACTGAATAAACCATAATGAAAAATTAATTTTGTATGCGGTTTTGACAAAAAGAAATGAACCATGAATGGTTCTGGTTTGAAACCACATGGCTCTATACCAAACTTTGATGTAGTCTTGATATGAGTAACATTTCATGAGTAGGATTATTTGCTTTGAAAATTTTTAGTTTGAAATAAGCGATGGTTCCTGTTTGGATCGTTTTTGTCTTAAAATTGAGTTATTTCCATTGATTTTATATCTACCAAAAAAAGAAAAAATAAACATAAAATTCTCTTGTTTTTCTGAGGTCCTCTCAAATAAAATTGAAGTCTTCAGGGAAGATTTTTGAAATTTTCTCGTCAAGCATGAGATTTTGGTACTCTGGTTCTAAGATAGGATCATTGACCCTAATAGATTTTGAAAATAGGTTATAGTCTCAGGTCGAGGAACATACCGCTTTTTTAGTGTAACGACCTGAGAATAAGTAGAAGGAGAAGGAGTAGATGACTCTTGAGTTGAAGAAAGAGATGCAGGAAGCCTTATCTGAACAACTCTGCTAGAAGGACGAATGAGGTTATTTAAAGGCCTCAGAGGAGGAGTAGAAGTCTTCACTAGAGATCCAATTTGTATGTCGGAGGATCGTGATCTGGATCGAGTTACTGTTGTAAGCCATAATTCATTGCATATTGATATGCATTCATTAGTGATGGTATTGTATTAGATGAAGATGGGGGATTGTCCCTTGAAGAGGAGTCGAGGCATCTTCCTCTACTGCGTTCTTTTTCACTACATTTTTTTAGTGAAAAAAGTATTTAGTTTAGAAGTGAGAAACTCCCTTGAGAGGCAATCAACTAGTGGGTTTTTCTCTCCTTTTATAAAAGACAGATTGAATGTTATAATTGTCATAGGTTAGGCCATTATTCTAGGGAATGCAAAAATAAATTTGAACAAAATGTAAATTATGCTGAGAAAGATGAAGAAAAGCGGTGAGTCATCATTTCTTATGGCATGCAAAGTTGAGGAAACATGTGAAAACAATTTATGGTATCTTGATAGTGGTGCAAGCAATCACATGTGTGAAAGTAAATCACTGTTCGTGGAGCTTGATGAATATATTGGTGGCAATATCGTATTTGGTGATGCCACAAAAATTTCAATGAAAGGAAAATGTAAAATTTTGATCAATTTGAAAGATCGGAAGTATGTCTCTAATGTATTTTATATGCTTGACATGAAGAACAAGATTTTGAGTTTGAGACGACTATTGGAGAAAGACTACAATATTTCGATGAAGGATTATAGTCTTTCAATAAGGGTGATCGTGATAATATGATTGTTATAGTACAAATGACAAAAATTAGAATGTTTGGTGATCGTGATAATATGATTGTTATAGTACAAATGACAAAAATTAGAATGTTTTATCAAACATTCAAACTGATATTGCTAAATGTTTGATGTCGGGTTTGAAAAATCCATCTTGGATTTGGTACTTAAGAATTGGGCATTTGAACTTTGATGGTTTGAGACTATTAGCAAGGAAGATTATGTTGAAAGTGCTACCATATCTCAAACATCTAGATCAATTTTGTGAAAGTTGTTTTTATGGCAAACAGTTAAGGAAGAGTTTTTCATGAGAATCTTCTTCAAGAACAAAGAGACCAATAGAGTTAGTTCACACTGATCTTTTGTAAACCGTTCAAACCAAGTTCTTTCGGTAATTATTTCTTATTATTTATTGATGATTTTATTAAAAAAAAAATTGGGTTTATTTTGTCAAGGAGAAATCAGAGGTATTTGGCATGTTTAATAGATTTAAAGCTTTTGTTAAAAAAGAATGTGGCTATTACATAAAAGCTTTGAGGTTAGACAGGAGAGGTGAATTCACTTCAAATGAACGAAGATTTTTGCATTGAATGGAATTTGTCGGTATGACAGTTTCATTTACTCCTAAACAAAAAGGTGTTGTTGAGAGGAAGAACAAAAAGATACTTAATATCGCTTAAAGCATGTTGAAGTGTAAGAAGATGCCAAAAGAATTTTGAGCACAAGCTATTGAATTTGCAGTGTACTGTTGTGATTCGGTGCTATGTGATGAAATGTATGTGCATTACAAGTTTTCCTAATCAAGCCCAAGTATAAATTAGAGTAGGTACCTGGTGAATCCAGGGTTGAACACTATGAAAATCGTTGTTTAAAAAGTGAATTAAACTCTTATTTTTTTTTTCGTAAAATAAACAATAATTAAATGGATAGTGGTTGTTATGCATTATTTTAAAACTATTGTGCCCAAGTGGTATGCAATAGATAGGTGGAATTGGTACTGAAGTAGCAGTCTTAAAACTATGCATGTGTTGATTTACTAAAAAGTATGTGATGAAGCAGGGTTAGAAGTTTTCCTCTAATCCTTAAAAAAATGGAATTTATTCATGCATTCATTACTAATTAAGAAAAGTATCCTTTCGGTGCTTATATCTCGTAAAACTCTATTCCTAGATGTAAATGATGTATTGAAATGCGATAGGTTTGTGCTTATTTCTAAGTTATCTCCTATCTTTGTCTAACGTGGTCTTAGTCACTTACTCTTTCGAGCAGTTGACTACTTTTACTTGAAGTACTCTCTCGATATGTTCAAGTTTTTTATTTTAACAAAGATCAAACAAAATGAATTGGGTCCATGCTTTGATCTACTGGATTGAATCTACCTTTTTAATCCATTGATGAATTTAGATTCTCATATAAGAAATGAAGGCCAAAGATGTAGATGTGATGAAACTCAAAGTGATCACATTGATAACAAAAATTTGTTACAATGTTGAATTATCTACTACAATCACTAGATGTACAAAAAGTAAGCAATAAACAACACAACAAAATGATAAACTATACATCAAAATTTCATGCCCTCTGATGTTGAGCAATCTCTGCAAAGCTTTTGGACTTGGGAGTGAATGGAGAATGGAGATGGCCTGATAATCTGGACAAAATTTTGGCTTGAAAATGCTCCTTGTGTGCCTCTAGTTTCTTCAATGAGGATATTTATAGACTTTCGACTCTCATCATCCACTAAGCACGTTTCGTGTTCTTCGACGGTTATTTTTATGCTAGTGAATTTCACCCACGATACAAAAATGAGGCGCGATAGTTGGTTCTCGACGCTTAGCTTTCCTACGCAATGAATTGCATTACATGTTATGAACGCCTCTTAGAATTCTCGCTATGCTTCAAGTACTTTCCCTCTTTAGCATTTCTTCACAACATTTCTCTAAATGTGCGTTGAGAATTTTAAGCGATTGCTTTTAGCTTAATTGGTCAATCTTTTGTTAAATACTACTGTAAAAAACACCAAAAAAGTCATAGTTTCATATCATCAACGCATTGTAAACATATGAACGCATAGCAAGCACAATGCATAATTTCTAAGTGTATTTGGTGTGTTTTCTACTTTTGTTCTTAATTATCTTGAATAAAGAAGAATAATAACTTGTATTTATACAAGTTATCACGCCTTCAAATTTAAGATGATGTTTGGTCTGAAGTATTTACTCATAATCTCAGTTCAAAATGCCCTAGACTGGATACAACACCCTGACCTCTAAATGTGTACCCTACTCCAACATTCATCTGGCCTATGTATCACCTCAAAGGTAAGATACCCTACTATAGAAATATTTCACATATTCAAATGCAAGTAAGCTTAACCCTAAGAATCATTTTCTCAACATCCAGACATTCTTATGCGTTTAATTCAGAAACGTTCTATTGTTTCAGACAGTAAAGTAAAAACTTACATTATTTTCTCATTTATTGAATCTTTATTTAGGCACTGATCGAGAAATCATTGGTATTCTATGAATCTGTTCCTATTTGCAGCTTCAACTCTTATCACCACTTCAAACATGAGAGCTATGCTCTTCTCTGTGACCACTTATTTTCAAGTGTTGTCCATATCATAGCAAAAACATTGAAGTTTGTTAAAAAATTTTAGGTACAAGTCAGATTTTTTTTTTATCATAACGTTTTTTGAACGCATTAGTTCAAACCTCCCACCCCAAGTTTAGAAGGCATCAAGGCTCTCATTGCTGAAAATAAGATTATCATAGAAAGCTTGCTCGCATTGGAAAATAAGGAATATAGTTATAAGATTATCATAAGAAAGCTTTGAAATCAAGGTTTGAGGGAAAAACTTGCTCGCATTCAAAATTTATGAAATTCTTCTAAGTATGATTGCTTAAAATTATGTTTTACCATTTATCAAGATTATTCTAACTGTTAGCTAAACATAAATAATAATCGAGGTCAATGAGCATCACATCAAGTAAATAGCAAATTAATACCAAGGAAACAATAAATGGAGTCAAGGCATAAAAAAACCATAAGGTGGCATCAAATATCTTTTCATTATGTAAGTGTGAAATTACATTGTGTCGAAAAGATGTTTACAAAATGTTTGAGAATTTGAAAGGAACAAATAAACTCTAAAAGAAAACATTGCCAAATTTAATCTTCTGTCGCATGACCATCCTTCGGAGCAGTGGAATTGCATGTCCTGAGAATCTAAGTGTATGGCGAAGGTCCCTTGGAATGATTGGGGCAGATACACGTTGTACATAGACATCATGAATGTAATTCATTGGAGAACGAGATTTTGTGTCCTTCCTCTAAACCCATCTTCTCGCAAAATCAATGTCTTCTTTAATGTGTTGCAAGATTTGTTGATGTTGCCTTTGTAGCTCGGTGATCTACTTTGCTTGTGGAAAATAAGTTCTTGAAACATTGTTTGATATAGCCCCATAGATGATTGTCTTTGAACAAACGTTTCATGTCTATGCTCAAGACTTTGCTGTTGCAACATCAACACATCTTGACTTAGGGGTTCTATGATCTCACCGTGTAGAAGATTCTTCAACCTTTCTATGTCCATGTCCCAATATTCAGGTCCTGATTGAGGAATGTTGGGCCCGGTGCTAAGTTATCGATGTGTGGTGTATCTCTTGTTTCACTATCTTCCATACCTTTGTGGAGTGAGTCATCAACAAAAGTGGGGTGAAATGGACTAGGTTGGGTGTTTGTTGGGTTTTGAGAAGGGTCAGTATGGTCATGTGATTGAGTAAATAGTAAGTATGAGCCAAGACCAGCTAGCTCCTCTATTCTTTCAAATTCATGTACTCCCAAATTTTTATCTTTGACTAATTCAATACGTGGGGGAGAGATGGGCCTTGACTTTGAGGATTAGGAACTAGGCGGAGGAGATAATGTGGTGGTTGGGAGAGAGATGATTGTTAAATCTTTGATTATCGAAGGGGGTGTTGAGGTTGGCAGTCTTTTCAACCTCTTTGCCTTTTTTGCCGCATGCCTTAGTTACTTTGCTTTTCTTAGCAGAAGGTGTATATGGTTGTTAGGATGATGATGCCTATTGTTTTCCCTCGTCCTTTAGAGCGTCCTCAAAGTACCAAAAATTTGAGAGGCAACAAAGTCCGCATTGCTGAAATCGAGTTATAAGACTACCTTAGACAATTTATGAAAAATTAGGTCTGAGGAAAAGCTTGCTTGTCTTCAATATGTATGAAATGTTTCTAAGTAAAATGGCTTAAAGTTAAGTTTCAACATCTATCAAAATTAGGCTAAGTGTTAGCTACCCTAAGCAATCATTGAATTCTAAGGCCATCGCATATTAAAAAGAAAAAAAATACTAGGTCAAAGAAACAATAAAGGCATTTAGCACGGAGAACACAAAGTTTAGAGCTCAAAACAACTTGTATATTTATAATTTGTGAAATGGTAAAGTGGTATTAGTTGTTTACAAAATGTATTAATTAAAAAAAAGAAGATAAATTAACTGATCCAAAGAAGAACCCCTATTCGTTGTTGTGGTTATTTTTTAACATTAGTTATTATACTATAAGTGAAAAAAAAAGTTAAACAGGTGCACTAAAATGAACAAAAAATATAGAGGTACCCCTGTTTATTTGTGCGATTATTCAGCTTACATGTCCTCTGTAGGTGGCAGATCATGATATGTTGATAACGTTAATGGAGTACCTTGTTTTGTCAATGTTTTCTCCATAATATGCTTTTACTCTTTGTCCATTGACCTTAAACCCATTCTTTCCATCCTTCGTCACCAACTCTACTGCTTCATGTGGGTATATTTTCTTGATCATATATGAGCTAGGCCATCTAGATTTCAGCTTCCCTGAAAAAAGTCGCAAACGAGAATTAAAAAGAAATACTTGTTAACCAACAAAGAACTCATGCTTATGATGCGGCTGTCATACCATGCTTTTGTCTTTTCCTTGTAAATTTTGGTGTTCTTATAAACAACTCACCGCCATTCATCAAGCTCATGCAACTACAGTTTTCTTGCACTTCCTGCACTATCAAAATTCAGGTTTAGTTTTTTCATCGTCCAAAGAAATTTGTGTACAAGGTCCAATGGTAAGTGGCATGCCTTGCCAAAGACCAATGCATAAGGCGACATTCCTATTGGGTCTTGTATGCTGTCCTGTAGGCCCATAGCGCCTCATCAAGGTGCTCAACCCAACCCTTCCTTGAGGCTTTGACTACCTTTGACTACCTTTTTCAAAGCGAGTGAAGATAGTTTTCTTCAAAAATTTGCTCACTGTGGCTACATCGTTCTTTGCACAGGCAACTGCCTCAACCCATGACATCAATACCCCATACATAAAAGAGTTGGACCTCTAGAATAGAAGCTAAGAGCATTTCATTCTTCTTAGAAAGATTTTTCATCCTCTGGCACCTGTCACATTTTACCGCAAAGTCCCTGGCATCCTTGAACAGTGTTGGCCAATAATATCTACATTGTAGAACTTTTTCTATTGTTCGTTGACCACCAAAGTGCCCGTTATATGGTTCTTCATGACATTTTTCTAATATTTATTTCATCTCATATTCCAGAACATTGTCTCAAAATATGATCCGGACCAAGTGTTGGGTTTGAGTCTTCATGCATATATTGTTTGAAAATCTCTTTGGTTGAGTTCCAACACTCCTTCAATTGAACATAGGAAAGAACAATTAAAATCACTTAGTAAACAAAAATAGATTTTTTCCCAGCAACGACGCCAAAACTTGTTTGGATTGTAATATTGTTATATGATTTCGGGATGAAATGTATGTGCGTTACAAATGTTTCTAATCAAGTCCAAGTATAAACTAGAGTAGGTACCTTGTAAGTCCAGGGTTGAACACAAGAAAAATCGTTGTTTAAACAGTGAATTAAAGTCTTATTCTTTTGTAAATAAATAATAATTAAATGGATAGATGTTGTTGTGCGTTATACTAAAAATACCGTGTCCAGGTGGTATGCGATATATAGTTGGAAATGGTTTTGAAGTAAACAGTCTTAAAACAATGCAGGTGTTGATTTAGAAAAGTATGCGATGAAGCAGGGTTAAGAAGTTTTCCTTTAATTCTTTAACAAACATGGAATTTATTCATTCATCCATTACTAATTAAGGCAAGTGTCTTTTTGACGCCTACATGTTGTAAATACTCTATTTCAAGATGTAAATAATGTACTGAAATGTGATAAGTTTGTACTTATTTCTAAGTTATCTCCTATCTTTGTCCAATGTGGTCTCAGTCACTTACTCTTTTGAGCAGTTGAGTATCTTTATTTGAACTACTCTCTCAATGCGTTCAAGCCTTTTATTTTAACAAAGATCAAACAAAATGAAAGGGGTCCATGCTTGTTCTATTGGATTGAATCTAACTTCCTAACTCATTGATGAATTTAGCTACTCATAAGAAATGGAGGCTAAAGATGTGGATGTGATGAAACTCAAAGTGATCATATTGATAACACAAAATTTGTTACAATGTTGAATTCTCTACTACAATCACTAGATGTACAGAAAGTAAGCAATAAACTAAACAAGAAAATGATAAACTATAGATTATAATTTCTTGCTCTCTTTAGTTGATCAATCTATGCAAAGCTTCTGGACTTGGGAGTGAATGGAGAGTTGAGAGGGTCTGATAGGAAAACTTTTGGCTAGAAAGTTCTTTCTGCGTGTATCGATCTCTTCTGTCTTCTTCCATAAGGATATTGCTAGGCTTCCAACACCCATTGTCCACTAAGCATGTCTCGTGTTCTGCGGCGACTATATTTATGCTAGTAGGTCTCAACCATGATCCAACAATGATGTGCTGCATTTGATTCTCGATCCCTAGCTTTTCTACGCGATGGATTGCATTATGTGTTATGAATGCCTCTTAGAATTCTCGATATGCTTCAAGAACTTTTCACTCTTTAGCATTTCTTCACTACATTGCATCTAAATGTGCATTTTGAATTCTTAGCGATTGCTTTTAGCTTAGTTGGTCCATCTTTTGTTAAATTCTGTTGTAAAAAGCACCAAGAAGTCATAGTTTCATGCATAAGTTCTAAGTGTATTTGATGTGTTTCGTACTTTTTTTTAATTATCTAGAATAAAGAAGAACAATAACTTGTATTTCTACAAGTTATCATGTACTTGTCAAATCGACCCCTTACTAGAAACTTGTTAAACAAAACTCCACAACAAGTATGGGAAAAAAGAAAACTATTCATTGCTCATTTGAGAGCATTTGGATCTATGGTTTATGCCCATATACCTGATCAAAAGCGTAGTAAGCTTGATGATAAAAGTGAGAAGCATATTTTTGTTGGCTATGATGCAAGCTCAAAAGGCTACAAGCTTTATAATCTTGTTACAAAGAAGATGATGGTAAAGAGAGATGTTGCGTTTGATGAAGAAGCATCATGAAATTGGAATGATGAACCAGAATACTACAAGTTTTTGTTTATTTTCGATGATCATGATGAGTCTCGTGACAATGTTTCTCCATCAACACCACCAACATCTTTAGTCACTCAACAACAAAAGACACCTTCATCATCTATGAGTTCAAGTAAAGGACCTTGTGGCATGAGAAGTTTACAAGACATATATGATGAAACTGAAGAGCTAAGTCAAAGTCTTAATAACCTTACTCTTTTTTTGTCTATTTGGTAACAATGAATCTTTCAATTTTGAAGAAGCTTTGTCAGATAAAAAATGGAAGATTGCTTGGATGAAGAAATAAAAGCCGAAAAGAAGAATGATATTTGGGAACTTTCTACTCTTTGAAGTGGAAAAAAATCTGTTGGTGTCAAATGTGCGTTCAAGATAAAAAGAATTGAGAAGAGAGAAGTTGAGAGATACAAAGCAAGATTAGTTGCAAAAGGCTATTCTCAAAGAAAAAGCATTGATTACGATGATGTATTTGTTCATGTTGTTCGTTTGGAGACCATAAGGTTGTTAATTGTGCTTGCTGCTCAAAGCAAATGGAAGATCTTTTATATGGAGGTCAAATTGTGCTTAGAACAACCTCTCCGATAGTCCATGAAAGGATAGGAAGATAAAGTTCTAAAATTAAATAAGACATTGTACGGATTGAAACAAGCGCAAAGAATGTGGAATAGAAGAACCAACAACTATTTTCTATAAACATGCTCTTTCTATTAACACTAATGGTCATGAAGATATTTTGTTAGTTTGTTTGTATGTGGATGACTTAACTTTTATAAAAAATTGTGCAAGTATGTATATAAATCTCAAGAAGGCGATGACCCAAGAATTTGAAATGACAAATATTGGGTTGATGTCATATTATCTTGGCATTGAGGTGAAGCAGTTAGATGAAGGAATTTTCATCTCTCAAGAACGATATACTAGAGAAATTCTAGAGAAGCTCAAGATGATCAATTCCAAGCCTGTCATAACTCCGATTAAAATTGGAAGAAAAATGTCCAAATATGAAGAAGGAGATGTTGTTGATCCCTTATATTTCAGAAGTTTGATTGAAAGTTTAAGATATTTGACTTGCACACGACCAAATGTTCTTTTCAGATGGATTGGTGAATCGATTTATGGAATCTCCTACAACTACTAATTTGAAACTGGCGAAGAGAAATCTTCGTTACCCCAAAGGTAAGCTTGATTATAGGCTATTTTATTTTGCACTACTACAGAAAAGAGGTTACTTGACAGTGAAAAACTGTCAAGTAAAGGATTACTTGACGGTTTTAAATCCGTCAAGTAATCCAGTGTCATGAATAAGCTTTTTTTTTTCTTGATAGTGCAAAACTGTCAAGTGTAACGCTCCAAGTTCTTAACCTTAACCCAAGGTCGTTACTCTAATAAAAATCATTAAAACCATTTTAAAGACGATGGCAAATCAAAAATAAATACTTTTGATTAATCCAAATATAAAGAAATAAAAGGTTTCAAACGTTCAATCAATACTGTTGGAAGAGTAAGAAAAGAACCTAGACGGGATCCCTAAAATAGTTTCCTAACCAAAATCGTTAATAATCAAAGTAAACCGACAACAGTAAAACTGTAAAGAAACAAATGCCAAAAGAAAACGTAAGCGGAAGCAAAATAGGTCTCCTGGTCCCTCCTGATATGGTCACTAAGTTCACTTGCTCCTCGCCGGTCCATTCTTACCTTTGCCTGAAATAAAACATAGAAAGGAATGAGTATAAAAATATA
>JBBPDJ010000008.1:14406166-14418821 GCA_037974625.1 Cucumis cinereus
GTTTTCAGTTTCAAACTTTGTCAATTCTCAGAGTTGTAGGGAGCCAACTAAAGAACTTATCCTCCACCCACCCTTTCGTGATAATTTTCACAAGTTTGTTATTTTGTAGGGACTTTGGGGTGAGAAAAAAAATTTCTCGAAGAACTTCAGAAGCTTCTGAGGTGGTGATGTTTGGTCTCTTATGTATCCAATAGACTCTCTACTTTTTACATTTATCAAAGAGATTCGTTTTATAGTTCTATACCCCAAACACAAACTTCTCAACTTCAATACATTAACTTCGCTCAGTGGGCCAAACGGCCCCTTATTCCTTTGTTTTTGAGCAAATTTTTCATTCTAAAAAAATGACAATGATAACAAAACTATTTTGCTAAACAACAAGATAAGCTCATAAATGTCCAAACTTGGTCACATGATCAAATTATGTCCCTGAAACGTAATTCAACTCCCACTCCTACCGACAAAAGTAAGAAAGAATCCTAAGAAATTGAATTAAAATCCAGTTCCAGCAGCCCATCTAACCTTGAAAAAAACGAGAGAAAAAGAGTAAACACACCGCGTGAAATCCTTTGTCAAAACTCTGAAAACTACACAACCCGCTAAGCAAAGGGGAAGAGAGAAAACTGCTACTGAATCATTCATCCATGATCCTTTTCCCTACAAAATATTTAGACTGCTAAGTTTTCAACATTATGCCGCAGATGTGCAAATTAGTCATATGACTGACGAAAGATAGACATAAAATTTATATTAAAACTACTTAACTTAAATTTCTATAAGTTTGAGGACAAACTCACCCATTATCTCTCCTTAAGACTTGATCTCTGTCATTGTCGAGGCTTTTATCATAATCATCAGTGTTATCAATGCCTCTGCCCGCACTCGAATCTGCACCATGATCTTTTCCCCAATCTTGATACTGGTTCAACTTCAAGTCATGTACCCTTTCATTATCCTTTGAAGTTTTTTCCAACTCTGGATCCCTATCCAAAAATTGATCCTTAGGGTTTCAAAATTAGAAGAAAGGGATAACAGAGGGAAAGAAAAACGAGATAACAACGGGAAAAAACCGGACGGAATTGGTACAAAGAGAAAGAAAATGGAGTTTGTTTTTGGAAGAACACAAATTTCGTGAAGGGGCGAAACAAATCTTTTGCGTTTTTGCGAAGGTGAAGGGGTTACGTGTTTTTGCGAAGGTGAAGCGACAGGTAAATTCTTGACGAGGACTGCGTGTTTTCGCGAAGGTGAAGCGAAGAAGGTGAAGCGACGAAAGTGAAGCGAAGAAGGGAAATGGGCTGTGCGTGTTTTCGCGAAGTGAACTTGACTGCGTTTTATCAAACACAAAAATCCTAGGGCGCCTCTTTTTTTAATTCAATTACTTGACGTGTAAATTCCGTCAAGTAAAAATAAATTATACTTGACGGGTAAAACCTGTCAAGTATGTAAAAAAAAATCAAAAAGATCCTTAAATTTTTTCTCATTTTGTTTATTCTTGACGGATTTAACATTACTTGACGGTTTGGTATAAAACCGTCAAGTAATGTAAAATAAAAAGTGTCAAGTAAAGTCAATTTTGTAGTAGTGCTGCATCTAAGAATTCAAGGTTGAAGGTTAGTGTGATAATGATTGGGTTGAAGGTGCTAATGATCGAAAGAGCGCTAGCGGATATGTTTTCTCTGTTGGTAATACTGCTTTTACTTGGAGTCCTAAAAACCAACCTATTGTGACATTATCCTCTTGTGAGCCAGATATATTGTTGTAGCATCATGTGTTTGTCATGCAGTTTGGTTAAGGAATTTGTTGAAGATAGTTGGAATTTTGCAAGATGATCAACTGTGATCCATATAGACAATAAGTCAATAATTGCTCTAGTGAAGAAATCATGTGTTTCATGATCGTAGCAAACGCATTGATATAAGATTTCACTTTACTAAAGATTGCATTTCAAGAAAGAGACAAATTTGTAAAGGATTCAGTGGGCTAAAGGATCTAGACATCATCCTAAATGCATTAAAATAAAGGATTAAACATACTTTATATAACTTGAAAAACAAGGTTTAGAAGTTATATCTTTGAATCTCAGTTAGTCTACTAATTTGAAGCTGTTTCTGTTTACGAACAAAGCTCTAGACAACCACAAGATCTTCCCTACCATTCTCTTTGACTTAGAATTAGTATGTGGAAACTAGAATGTGACTTTTAGAACAACAAATTGAGAGAGTTTTGGTACAATTTCCTTAGTTAAAACTAAATTTGAGCAAATGACATTAAGAATAAATCAAAATTAATCCTCACTTATTTATAAGCATTAGTCATGTGAGTAATGCATGAAGTGAGTTAACAAAAATTTGACATTTCAAATTCTATTAAGTTTGAAGTGGAATCTCATCATAATCCATTCAAGATGAAAAGTTGGAAGTTGATGTTGGATTTTTCCACTGATCAAAATATTATATACATTTATATGAAAGATTGTAATTTAATTAATCTAATTAATTAATGTACAATGTAATTATAGAATATAAAAATATAAAATAAAATACTAAAAAATAATTAAACTATTTAATTAATTATAATTTAATATCCAATACTAACTTATTATTTTATTCAATAATTCCGATCAAGTAATTGACCTAATTCGAATAATTCGAATAATTCGAATCCCTATTCTAAATTTCAATATTTAAATCTTATTCAAATATTTTTTTATCTCTCAATATTATATTGTTAATTATATCGAATACTATAAACAAAACATTATCAATATCAATTCAAACAATTTAAATTTCTCGATCACAATATTCTAAGTTTAATTTCATTTTGAGCTAGTAGGAGAACGTAATGGAACTATAGATCATGAGCTCCAATGATATGAGATTAACCATCTAAACTCTTTTAACCTAGCTAATCAACTGACTAATCAGACTGATTACTATAGCCCATTAGTTGTACTCTTCTCATTGTAGATATATTTGTATCCATCTGATGTAACCATGATTAGTAAGTTAACCCTACACAGGTTGTTTGAAATTTGTGGTTAGGTCAAAATACCGTTTAACATTCACAAATCACGAGTTTTAGGATATAAAACCCAACAAGATGGAGGTTCAAGTTGAATAGTTGAAGACTGAAGATCAAATTGCAGATAACGAAGTCACTCAAAGTTAATATGTTTAACAAGTTAAAAACTATGTTTGGAGTTCTCGGAAAACATGATTAAAAGGGGAATGTTGAAACTTAAAGCACGTTTTAATTCAAATAAGATACACACACAAACATTAAGACATTTGAAAGCTTGAAATTTACATATTAATTCATAAAATGGTTGTCAAGCTTATTTAAAATTAGATATGTTGATGAATTAAGTAGAAATTTAATTGTTAAATGTAATTAATTTTAGTGTGAAGTTATGGATCTAGACAATGTTATAAATAAGATTGATAATTTGTATTGAAAAGCAACCAAGTGTTAAGAAGAATACATACAAAGAGAGTTAATTTGAAGAGTTTTTCAAATAAGTGTTTTGATTTTTCTGTCAAATATTCTATTTGGTGACTATTTATTTAGGGGTGTCCATCACATACTTCCAACAAAATTCAACCTTAATAAATTACTAACATTATGTAAAGCTTTGATCTTCGACTCATTAGGTATGCCTATCAAAAGGTTTGGGAGCACCTGTTGGATCAATCATCGTGGGTTCAAAAGACTTTATTGGCAAGGTAGTAGTTTGAACTTTTATTTTATTTTATTATGGTGATATTGGAATTGATATTTCTAAACTAGAAACGTCAAAAACATATCATATGAGTTTGAAACTTTCTTGAGATAGTTTGGTAACCTAGGTTTATTGTAATTGAAATTCTTTCATTTGAGAGATCTAGGACATTGTTTACATTGATGAAATATGCATTTTCTTGTTTCGAAAGTGAGAATGAACAATATTACACTTTCTACACTTGGGGTTTGACATTTGTGTTGAACTGGTCTCTAAATTTTAAATTGATCAATATCATGTATTCAACATTGAAGAAATGCTCGATTTTGATCCCTCAATTAATAGAAACTATGAATGGTTAACGAATGGGAGGAGGACAAATCTATTGACATCGAATTTTAAAATTAAAATAATAATTATTAAAATAACAAATAGTATAAGAATAATAGGGTTTTAAAAATATCTCTCCATCTCCATCCCCTTTTCCCTTCCACATTCCAACCTGTGCCTCATCCCATCTTCTTTTCCTCAGCCTCGACGTTGGCGACAACACTAATGTCGACGCCCCACCTCCTACCTCCACCTTTTCCCCGCTTCCTTCTCCTTATCATCCTTCTTTAGTCACCAAACACCTAAAGCATGTATTTGCCCTCCTACAATTTTCAATGAAATAAACAATATTCGAAATTCGTATTTCAACACTTAATGATCTCAACGTTCTTGTGCATCTCATAGACCTGATTATTTCATCCTTACTTATCTCAAATACTTCCAAGAGTGAAGACTATCTCCATAAACAACCACGAGTTCTTTTAACATGTTTTGTCCTCACTTACATGTATCATAAAAAACTTTCCACGAGATCACTCAACATTGTATTGTTCCAAACTAAACACACTCAACATTGGAGTTTCTATGATTAAGCTAACAAAAAAGAAGGTACATTTTATTGGTACAGGTAGTAACTTTAAATCATTTTAAGCATTTCTTAAATACTTTCATATTCTCATAAACTTTATCATTCAAATATGCTCTCAGTTCATTCGTGTCTCTCTCCTATTCTCGGGGCGTTACATCTTCACCAACTTCCACTTGATTCGTCCCCGAACCATATTTTACTGGGAGAGGTTTCACTTTAAAACAATATGTAACACCCTAGGACCACGATTTGAACCAAGTTTCAAAATTCTTGGTATACAATGGTCTCAACATTTCTCTGCAACCTCATTATGTCATCCTTGTTTGTCTTGAATGCTTCCAAGAGTGAAGACTATGCCAACAAACTAACATGGGTCCTTTCAACATGGGTCCTTTCAGTATGTTTGTCATCACTTGTCATACTTTTACATCCTTAGGATCTCTCTCATTCAAATGTGATCTCGGTTCTCATGTCCCTCTCTTAAACTTGATTATAGTCAATCCCTTTTTTGCGACAAAAAAAAAAAAATAATAATAATAGTGAGATTTTTGTCATCCTAGTTTACATGGCGGACAATCGTTTCTCATTTCCTCACCTGCATTCGATTTTTGGAAAAAGTTTTACATGTATACAAGGAGAGAGAGAAGACGATGAAGAAGAGAACGACCTGTCCATATTAGAATGGAGGAAGGGAGGGGTGGGTGAGACTTTTTAATGATTGGGATTACGACTTAAACACCATCCATAAGTAAATTAACGATTTCTATTAATTAGGGATGAAAATCTGAGTATTTTCCAAATGTTGGGACTTCATTGTTCGAATTTGAAAACTAACTAGAGATTAATATGACTTAAATATCAAATCTGGACCGTAAAACTATAATTTACCCAAACAAGTTTCACTACATCAAAATTGATGTTGATTTAACTCGACTTGCATTATAAGGTCGTTTCCCCTTTTTAAAACATCCCTTTGTTATGCAAATTTGCTGTTGAAATGGTTTGTTTAATATATAATAGGCAAGAAGGGTTAGAAAAACATTGGGTGGAGGAATGAGGCAAATTGGCATCCTTTGTGCAGCTGGACTTGTTGCCATTAAAGAGAATGTTCAAAAACTTGAAGCTGATCATGAGAAGGCTAAGAAACTAGCTAGTAATTAACATCGCTCTTTCACAATAATTCTTATCAACACTCTCAATTACTATTCTCCTCTCTTTTTTCATATTTGTTTTTGGACTAATATAGGTGGGTTATACCAAATCAAAGGATTAAAGGTAGATCCAAAATCAGTGCAGACAAACATTGTGAGTATCTCTACACGTAACTAGAATTTTTAGTGATTTATCATGTTGTGTTGAATTTATTTTTGTTTCTTTAGTTCTTTAAAACTAAAATAAAAGGGTTTTAAAATCGATTTTAAAACTTTATAATATTTTGTGTGTAGTTTATGTTTGATTTTAATGTTTATAATCAGTAAAAATCAATATAAACGTAACAAAAATCATATGGATAAAAGATTATTCACTATTTGGTTACTTCGCTCGCTTTTTCTCCACTGAGTCTGTTTGTTGATGCGAAAATACGAGGGTATCGTTAAAAAGATAAGAAATGCAAATGGGTTCAAGAACCCTCAATTCTCAACCAAAAAAAGAAATTTATAACCCAAACTTATATCAAGAAACTAGTTAAAACGTAGTAAAGGACAAGTTTGGGATCGAACCCTAGAGAATCTATGTTTAGGTATGTAAACTTTGAATTAAAAATACAAGAATTTTAACATATAATGGGGAGTTTCTAGTGGTTATGCAAGAAAGAAAATGAAAGCAATAGATCTTTTTGGACTTTTAGAATATAAGGGCACAAAAAGAAATAGACTTCTCTAAATCAAATTAAAATGGGAATGGATCATTCTAGCATTCTTTCCATCATAGAACAAATAAATTCTTTGCAATCAATTTCAATCCACACCTAATTAGTTCAAGAAAACCAATTAACCTATGTTAATGATTCAAGAATGAAATCTAAATCATACTAAACTCAAAGAAGACATTTTCATCTTAGTTGTTTCCATGGATTTTTTAAGGTTTACACTAAACTTCTAGATTTCAATCTTTTGACATTCAAAAGCAGAGGAAAACTGTAACGTCCCGAGTTTTCAACCTTAACCCAAAGTCGTTACTTAAGTAAAAATCATTAAAATCATTTTAAAAGACGAAGGCAAATCAAAACAAATACTTTAATTTAATCCAAATAAAATGATAAAAGGTTTCAACGGATGGTTGGGCGTCGTGTGGGCTGCGGCTTGGGACGGCGTAGATCTGACGCGAGGGGAGCGCGCGACTGACGACGGCGGTCAAAGGCAGGCGTGGCGCACGGTTGCTCAAGGCGGCGAGCTACGCGGCGCGAGTTGAAGGGATGACGCGAGCTGGTAGCGTCAGATCTGACGCGAGTAGAGGAAACTGGCGCGGCGCTGGTGTGGTAGCGGCACGGAGAAGACGTCTCGGCTGGCGACTTCCACGAGCAGCGGCAGATCTGATGCGTGCGGCGCGGTGGCTTGCAGATCTCGAAACGTGGGGCGCGGCAAAGAGAAGGGCTAGGCAGCTGCGGCTGGGAGGACAGATGGCGTCGTCTGCGACTGGGAGGACAAAGATGGCGTCGGCGGCGGCGCGGCTAGGACGGTGGCGGCTAGGGTTTCTTTGCAAGAGGGGAAGGATTGGAGAAGATGGGTTGCCCTAAACCCAATGTGCATTTAAAAAATATGATTAATATTAATATTAATTATACCATTTTATTTTTTCCAAAAATAAAATCCAAAAAATCTCTCTCCCAAATAAAACCAATTTCCTCTTTTAATCTTTTTTCATTCCACCAATCACTAACAAACAACCCTCAACAATTAAAAATAAACCCAAAATAAACATCCCAAAATTACTAATTTACCAACGTTAAATAAGATGCCACACAAAGTCGTTACTTAAGTAAAAATCATTAAAACCATTTTAAAAGACGAAGGCAAATCAAAACAAATACTTTAATTTAATCCAAATAAAATGATAAAAGGTTTCAAATGTTTAATCAATCATAATGGAAAGATAAGAAAAGAACCCATACGGGATCCCTAAAATAGTTTTCTAACCAAAGTCATTACAAATAAAAGAAACCAACAAAAGTTTAAACATAAAGAAAAATAAATGTCCAAATACCGTAAGCGGAAGCAAAATAGGTCTCCTGGTCCCTTCTGATATGGTCACTGGATTCACTTGCCCCTCGTCGGTCCATTCTTACCTTTGCCTGAAATAAAACATAGAAAGGAATGAGTATAAAAGTACCCAGAAAGGAACCCATTACTAATTCCATTAGGTGACCGTTAACTCTCTCTAATAACACGTACATACGACACACAGTCAATCGATTTAGTAGGAACGATCATGTTGGAGCAATACGCCACACACGCTTGCTAACCGACCTTGCCAGGACAATACGTCACACAGGCTTGTCCGGTCAGAGCAATATGCCACACAGGCTTGCTAACTGACCCTGTCGGAACAATACGCCACACACGCTTGTTAACCGAGCCTCGCGACAAAATGCCACACAGGCTTGCCGCACCGTTCCTACCACCAAGTACAAGTCATTAGGTAAAGTTAACAGACACCATATCCAACAATCAACTCAGATACACAAAGTAATCACAACATTTTAATCCTCATACATCAGATAACACTTAATCAACACACAACAGGTCATGCATAATCCAAACAACAAATGTACAAGAACCCGAAGTTAAAACCATAGTACGGACAAAAATAACCATCTTCCACCCTTATTCGCCAAAGATATGGATTCAGTAGAAGTATTCCTTACCTCAAGTGTCAGAGTTTTCCTTACTCGAATTTAGCCTCCAATCGACCCTAAACATATGAACGTCAATTAATAAACCTTCTCCAGAAGAAATATTAATTCTAGTCCTTCAGTAACCAAACCCAAACTCACCAACAAACCAACACAGAGCAAAGGCAGCAAAGACGGGCAGTGACAGAACACGGCTCAGCAGCTCGGCTCGACGGCTCGGCTCGGTTGAGGAGTGGCTATACGCTCAGAGGAAGGATTGCAGATCTGGGCACGTTGCGAGATGGCTCTACGAGATAGCGTGCTGTGCGGCGGCGGCTAAAGCGGAGAGTGACTGCGTGAGGCGGGCAGACGGCTCGCGGATCTGGGCGGTGCGGCGCGCGGCTGAGATGGATGGTTGAGCGTCGTGTGGGCTGCGTCTTGGGACGGCGTAGATCTGATGCGAGGAGAACGCGCGACTGACGACGGCGGTCAAATGCAGGCGTGGCGCACGGTTGCTCGAGGCGGTGGGCTACGCGGTTCGAGTTGAAGGGATGACGCGAGCTGGCGGCGTCAGATCTGACGTGAGTAGAGGAAGCTGGCGCGACGCTGGTGTGGTAGTGGCACGGAGAAGACGCCTCGGCTGGCGACTTCCACGAGAAGCGACATATCTGATGCATGCGGCACGGTGGCTTGCAGATGTGGAAACGTGGGGCACGGCTAAGAGAAGGGCTGGGCGACTGCGACTGGGAGGACAGATGGCGTCGGTTGCGACTGGGAGAACAGAGATGGCGTCGGCAGCGGCGCGGCTAGGACGGCGGCGGCTAGGGTTTCTTTGCAAGAGGGGAAGGATTGGAGAAGATGAGTTGCCCTAAACCCAATGTGCATTTAAAAAATATAATTAATATTAATATTAATTATACCATTTTATTTTTTTCAAAAATAAATTCCAAAAATTCTCTCTCCCAAATAAAACCAATTTCCTCTTTTAATCCTTTTTCATTCCACCAATCACTAACAAACAACGCTCAACAATTAAAAATAAACTCAAAATAAACATCCCAAAATTACTAATTTACCAACGTTAAATAAGATAATTAATAATAAAGATATTACAAATCACCTAAAAAATTTGGGATGTTACAAAAACCTCTATCTAAAAAATGATTAATTAATTGAATTCTAAATGAAAAAAAATAGATCAAAAGGAAGGCAGACTTGAGATCAATTCAAGAATCCTCAATCGCTCACTTTACTTGACACCTTCAAATTTAATATTCTTGATGGTTTTATACAAAACCGTCAAGTAAAGTTAAACACTGTCAAGAATGAACAAAAGGAAATACATTGGAAATTTTCGCTAAATTTTTTTTAATACTTGACGATTTTTACCTGTCCAGGTTAGATTGTTTTTACTTGGCAGATTTTACCCGTCAAGTAATAGGGTTGAATAAAAAAAAAAAAATCATTTGGGCGCCCATTTCATTCTAAAAAACATGTGTTCCTCTCTCTTTCTTTCCCCAAAACATGAAACTCCCTTTCTTTTCCTCTCTCGTCTTTCATTTTACTTTCCCTCTCTTCAAAAATTTTCGTCTTCTCAAAGTGAAGAACGACGTGAATGGTCTCTTTGCACCACAAGCGTTGGCCACCTGCACGTAGAACGTTGGCGGTATTTTTGTTCGTCCTTTCTTTAGCCCTAATCCATTTCTCAACCGTTCACCACCCTAATTTCTCCCTCAATTCCAGGGACGGTGAGGGAGGAGTTTACGATGGATAATCCAATTCGCCCTGCTTAGTCGTTTTTGCTGCTGGAAAGATTGCGTTCAGGGAAGTAGGGTCGAGGACTAGGGTTTATGTAGAATCGGTGTCGTCAGTGCTCGACGCCGTAGAGAGAAAATTTGATGTAATAACTTGTAAGTTGGGTGTTGGGTCATTCTTATTGGGTTGCTTAAAAAATCATTCTTAGCGTCATTAAATATTAAAGTAAATTCATGCAATTACGGGGTGATCAAGTCAATCAAATCAAAACTGATTACAAAGGCAAGATTGAAATTACAAAGGAAATTAAACATGATTCGCAAGAAAGAAATGCTAGAATTTCCATTCCCAAAGAAAAGTACCTTAGTTCTTCATGACTTTCAAAGTAACTTCAAGAAGAAATTCAAACAAAGGAGACATTTGTTAAAAGAATTTGAAAAATAGTTTTATTGATTTTGAGAGAGAATTTACAAGAGATTTGACCTAAGCTTTTGGTCAATTTGAAAAATTAAGTGTTTATTGTGAAAATACAAGTGAAGAATGGCTTAAATAGCCAAGCCAAGCCGGATGGGGAAGGGAAGTCACGGAGCTATCATTGTTCAACTCAGGAGTCTTACCCTAGAAAATCTAGGTTTTCTCGCTCGTTTACGGAGCTATCATTGTTCAACTTTCTTTTAACTTTTATTTGTTTTCTTTATTGGCTTGATTTGCAAATGGAGACATTATTTACGTTTGAAGATACGTAGAACCTAAGCAAAACGGTTTTTTAGATTCATCTTAGATTCTAAAAATATTTTATATATTTCTATGAATTATCGTTATCTAAAAGGATTAGAGAATTTATTGGAGCCTGGAGAAATGTTAGAACACTGCTTTTCCAAAGCAATTATTTTTAAAAACTTATTTATAATCTTCAAGATGAACTTAACTAGAGATAACTAATATGTACAATTAAGTAGATACTTAAAAAAAAAAAACTTCTAGAATGGTTAATGTTGCATTCTACTCTAACATTAATTAAGTATTAAAATTGAATAATGGTGAGTTATTATATTCAATAAAATACTTAAAGAGACTTTTTGGAGCATTAAACACTATAACAATGTTAAAAATTAATTAAGCACTTAGGCAATCATTTTGTCTTATAGAAGGGGATATAAATTATGTTTTGAACTGTACTTAAGGAGACATTTCCTTTTTGAACTTAGATAATGGAGGCCTTTAAATCTCAGAATTATAGAGGCATGAAATTGTAGATGTTAGGTATCTTTAAATAACCATATTTATTTTATACAAATATTTTTGTACATATCTTGAAATAGTTATATCATAACTACGTTTGTCATGTAGAATTTCAATTTGAAAATATTTTAAACTTATATAATATTTTAAAAAATGCCTTTACGATTATAGATTATGAAAAACACACTATATTAACATGGATACGTTTAGATAGAACAAAAGCTAATGACGCAAAAAATAACTCAATGTACAGACAAGATAAGAATGAGGCCAAGAACTTGGTAACCCTGTTTGGTGAAACACACATACATCTGGAGGGCTATGTGTCCAATTAAGAACGATAATCCACTAGATAACAAGTGTTCCATAAGTATACAACTCATTCAATGATAAACTAACTTGCATTATTCATATCTCAATAGATTGCACAAGATAGATTTTGGACTCTCCCTAAAATCGTGTGTTTACAGTATCTTCATGTCTAGAGTTTTAGGCTCCCTGAAAACAATCCTCAAGGTTAGACTCCCCCTAATTCATATACCTCTTGTGAGGAACGTTCTTCATTATGTCAATAACAATTGATTCAACAGTATGTACTGCAACAGTCTTATGCAAAGTATTTTATCGAAAGGAACAAAACAAAAACATCTTTAACATACCTCTTATATTACAAGATCTAAAACTTTTATTTGTTTATTATTATTATTTTGAAATTATTTACTTATTTAGTTTGTTATTTATTATCAGATATTCTTTGAAATAGAAGAAGACTACGGAATCTCAATGGAAACATTATGTAAATGTTTGGAAGAACGTGGCATTTTTATGATGCTAGAAAGCCAAATCAGGTCTATTCTAAAATTCTTTTCAAAAAAAAAATAAAATAAAATCTATCTATTCTAAAATTCAAAATTCAAAAGATATATATATATATATATATATATTATTTTCCATTATATTCTACTAACTTTGTGACATCTTTGTTTAGCTTTTAGGTAAAATATTTTGACAATGTTTTTCCAAGCATTTCTTTACAACGTAATAACAAAAATATTTATAAAATATAAAAAAAATTCAAATTCTATTAACAATAGTGTCTATCAATGTCTACCATTATCTATCATTAATAAAAATTGAAATTTTGCTATATTTTACAAATATTTTCAGCAATATTTTTATTTACAATATA
>JBBPDJ010000008.1:14418921-14440937 GCA_037974625.1 Cucumis cinereus
TATATACACACACACACATTAATCTTATTAAATTGTCTAATTATAACTTGACTGGTAGACAATAATACAAGTTTGATCCATAACGACCATACAAATTTATGATTAAATTAGAACTATGAATAATATAAATGTACAATTTTATACCTATATTCAACAATAATATAATGATATACTTCTATCATTATTAGACTTCTAATAATGATGATTTATTAGTGATAAGTTTAAGAGTTTTAATCATTCTGATGAACGTTATTTTTCTTGATGGTTTTTTGTCCATCTTAGACTTTTTATGTTTAGGAACCAAACTTTTACATTTAAAGCAATCATCAATTAATGTGTCAATTGTTTCATATTGAGACACATATTACTCAGCCAAAAAATTAGAGATTTGAATTTCATTCTCTACTTGCATTGAACTAAAAATTCCAAAACAAAATCATTCAAATATATTGACATCTGCATCAAATTTATTATAGGTGACATGCTTAAATTTTTTTAAAGAAAATGAAAATTATCATTGTATTGAATAAACAAATTAGTTTAAAATATGTTACGTTAATATTTAAACTTTGAAATTCGTGTTTATTTGATCCTTAAAACTTGAAAATACGTATTTGATATAAATTATACAACAACAATTCTTATTGTTTTTCAAAAGAAAATCTTAATCGTTATTAGTCAAAATCTTTTTAATCTACGTCAAAGAGTATTTTCATTTGAAAGAAATTAGAATCTTGACCATAGAATACCTTGAAGTCAAAATTATTAAAAGTAGAACGTAAGAGAAATGAATCAAATCATTTTTAAACATAGATGCTAAAAGCATATTAAAAAGTTAATATGAATCAAAATTTGATGAATAGGAACTACTTTCTAGAATTAAAAGAATCCATAGTTATTAAATTTGATAGCAAAATAATACGTGAAATGTAAAACTAAATAATACAAGTTTTATATAGATTGAGTTAGACTTAATTATTTTCTTTAATAATATGATTTAGTAATTATTTAATATTCATCGTAGCAACTGTAATTAATAATAAGCGACAACTAACATATTGCAATTGTTATTGGAATACAGTTGTTCACACTCTTGTTTGTCAAGATTTTTCGAGCGTTCATTTTTTTTGGACCTCTTTTCTTCGAAGTGGTTAGTGGATTGTTGTAAGCATGCCTTTTTCCTTAACCTGTTGGAGTGGCAAGGATTGTAGTTAATTAGTTTTGGTAACTTTACTTCTATACTTTTAATTTCACTCAAAAAGTATCATACAATGCCAATCATATATTATTAATTGTCTTTTCTTATTCCGTCAACAGTCGAATTTGATCGCATTTCCAACAAGTTGATGGTTACGTTCTCTGCAAATGTCAGTCGATTACGATTACGAATACGAAATAGGTTTACCACGTAAATAAGGTGATTAATTAGTAGAAGTAGACATGATATAGAAAATAAAATTGATGGAAAGTTATGAAATTAAATAGGTCGGTGAGTAGTAGTTGGTGTGGGTGGAGAAAACAAAAGATTGTACAAAAGTGGAAATAAATGGTATGAAAAGGAGGGGGGGGGGGGTGTTTCATTTATTAGTTTTCACAAATAATTTAAAAACCATTTGGATTACAAATTGTAAGCCGACCAATAAAAAGTTTCTTTATCACTACAGTTTAGTTTTGCTTTGGTTTGGTTTGGTTTCAATTTTAGCCATATGGTTTCTCCTAGTTGGCGGCCTCTGTGTCCCACACGATTTCATTTACTCCATCGTCACATAAAATCTCCATCCATATTCTTCACTTTGACTTTGACCCAATCTCCACCCATTCGTCTCTTCCAAAGCATCTAATCCTAAAATGAATGGATAAACTTTAATTATATGTCTAAAAGTTATGTTTTTGCTATACAATTTTCATCACTAATTCATATTACCATTAACATTGCTTAGTTGGTTGTAAGTCGTAACCGTTGAATTTGACCTATTCTAATACAAAATCTCTAACACCCTTATCGTATAAAAGAAAGAGTACTTTTTTGAAAAAAAATTCTTACAAGCTCTCGCTATTCGTTGTATATCACGTCAACCTACTTTTTACGAAAGAAATATAATTGTTGATAGTACTGAAAAATCGAAGAAGATAAAAAAAAAAAAATAGTTTGATTTGATTTGAAAAGAAAAAGGTGAGGAGGTTGAAATAGTAAGCATATTTGATGATGATCACCTCCCCTTTTGGTAACGCACGCTCTCCCCTCCCTTCGATTGCCTTTTTCCCCCCCTCATCATACCTTTTCCCATGTTTCTTTTAATTATTTAATTAATCTTTTTTTTTTCTTTTTTCTTTTTGCCGTTGTTTTGTGGGCCCGCCTTACTTTTCAATTATTAAAATGACAATTATTCAATTTTTACTATTTATATTTTTTTTAGAAAAAAAAATGTTATTATTTGTAATAATTACAAAGAAGAATCTATTTTCTCATAAGAAAAAAACAAAAAACAAAAGAAAAGTTCTTTTTTTTTTTTAATTATTATTTTAAACAATCATATTATTAACTTTGCCATTTCAATTCCTCTACATAAAGCTAACTAATTTTTCAAGAAATCCTTGAATTTAGAAAAATCTCTTAATTTTACTTGATTTACTAAAAATTATCTTCCTTTTTCCTTTTCCTTATTCTCACACTTCAATACGAATTTAACGACTTTTTTATATTTTATTTAAATTTAATTTTTAAAATTAAAAATTATATAAACAATTGATAAATTCATAACATTAATTATCATTTCAACGTGAGTTTAAAATCTTCTAAGATGAAAAACTTTAAGTTTAAAGAATATAATTATATAATATCCACTATGACTACTTTCTAATCCTTCTACAATAGAAAATGAAATAAAAAGGAGGATGAAAAGAGACAATCTACACCATTTTGGCTTCTTATACCTCCACTTTACCAAAGGGTGTTACTTGTTAGGGTTGATAGCTAAAGGATTGGTTTGCAAGACTTATGATGACATAAATAGAGGACCCAACAATAATCAAAACCCTAACTTCTTAGCTTTAAGTTATGGTAAAGAATGAGTAGATGAAAGGAGAATATAGTAATTTTGGGATTATGAAGGTCAAACCTTGAAGATGACACACATGGGAATAAAAAGCACTTTCAAAAGTAGGGTTTTTGAGGGAAAATATATAGAAGAAGCATCCCCTCTAAAAAGTTATGGTGTCTTCTTGCATCCAAAGCATGTGGACTTTTCTCTCCAATCCCCACCACTAACTTTTCTATATAGTTTTAGAATAAAGCTAAGTTGTGTTGCTTTTGAGATGACCAAAAAGGGTTCCTTTTACAAATCACATCTCTCAATTCTTTAATTTGATGATGCCATTATTAAGTAATTTTATAATTAAATAAGCAAATACACTTTTAATTTTATACCTTAATCTTTTCAAAATTCAATTCATAACCTCTACCACATAACTTTAAAGTTTTATGGGTACTAAAATGACATATAAGATTAAAAAATGTGAAATTAAATGTAATACCTCGAGTTTAAGAGAAGAACATGAATGAATGAACCGATATCACATCTGATCCTAAAAACATGAAAGTAAGGTTAAAAATGACTTTAAAAAAATGAAAATTACTACCGATACCAACAATATGCATCTTCCTTTTTCGTGGCTCAATCATAGAAACTTCAAAGTTAAGCGTGCTTAGTTTGGAACAATTCTATGTTTGGATGATCTCCTGGGAGTTTTCCTAAGATCCATGTGAGTGAAGACAAAGCAGACTGAAATAACCCATGTTGATTTGTAGGGACAACTATCACTCTAATAAGTTTTTAACACAAGTAAAGATGATGTTGTCAAATCACAGTGAACATAGGAGAATGTCGAAACTGTCGGTTGCCAAATCCAAATTTTGAATTCTGATTTAAATTCTGAACACATTAAATCACTTTATTTCACTGTTGATTAATGAACAATAATAATAATGGCGTGGACAAGTTGTTGTTTTGGATGATAATAATGTATTATACTTACAAAACAAGTTTCAAAAGGTGAAGAAAAGTTAAATGAATGGCATGCACTTTTAGACACATTAGCAAAAGGACAGACATGCTTACCTAAGACCCTTGAGTGTAAAGTCTTAGAATCATTTCATTAAGACTTTAATGTCAAGATTTATATATAAAAATATTAAAAAAATAACATAAATATATGTTTTCAAGAAATGTCCCAAAAGAATTCAATTTCAAAAGGAGGTGTCTTTATTATTTATTGTTATTATTATGACTCTATCCACATGCTCAAGAATTTGCCTTTTACAATAACCAAGGCCAAACCTCCCCCAATCTAATGTTAATTTATGACTATAACTAAAATAACAAACCTTATTATTTTAAAATTTTCAAATATATATATATATATTTGTTAGGGTGTTTGGAAAAAGTTTCACTACTTTATACATATTCTTGTATTAAATAAAAATATTTTTCAATAATCATCATTTTATTTATCATATATTAGAAAAATTTGAAAGTTTTGATTACACATCCTCAAACATTAATTCTGTTTAAACTTCTTCCAATGTTGATTTTACAATTTCGAGTAAATATATGAATGATTTTCAGAAAAAAAATTTGTCTAAAAATCTAATTGATTCATCTATAAGTTCCGTACGAGATTTTTTCAAATAAATCATAATAATAATAAAGGAGGTAAATTGATACGCTAAACTAAATATGATGGTTTAAATTAAATTGGTACATAAATAAATTTGAATTAATATGACTCCTAAATTTTAAGGTATAGGTTAATATTTTTTGGGTTTATTGAGAATAGAATGATTAAAATTAAACAATAACTAGATAATAAAATGAAACCAAAGTTTTGAAGGACAAAAATGTTATTGGAACAACCGAGTGAATTGCACTTTCAATTCAAAGTGAAGTAATAAATGAAAATGGGGCTGTCAAGTGTGAACTCCCAACCTCATCCTCAACAATGAAAAAGAATATCACTTGTCGGCATAATGAATATTATCAGCACACTTGCAAAATCAAAACATGCACAAATATATTATGACACCCCACTTTTGCCAATATAACATAATAAATATTAACTTTTAGATCCACGTTCATCGCAAGATGTTGAGGGTGGCCAAGGTAAGCCTTAAAGACCATACACGGTCCATGCTTAATACGATAGGCTCGACACCATACTTGTGTGAGGATGTTTTCCACGTATTAGTTCAAAAAGCAAGACCAAACCAAGAGAAGAACTTCATAAATCAAACCCTACAAAGAGGTGAACACAACAAAGACAAACACATGCGAGATCCACGTACCAACTCAATTTAAACGTAAACATAAAAATGAATGCATCAAGCAGAAGAATCTGAAATGGAAAACTTATGAAAGGTTAGAGAGACAGTGGAGAAATGTGGATACATGGAAGGGGGGAATTAAAGGTTAGAGAGAGACAGTGGAGAGTAGTGGACATGTTTTGTTTCTTCTTTTCTCTTCCTACCAGTAGCATCTGATGAAGAGATTCTAATTCTCAGGAGGTGTGTCAGTATAATGTAATGTAAAAGCAGAGAACAATAAAGTTTTTTTTTTTTTTTTTTTTTTTTTGTATTTGTTAAAAAAAAAAAAAAAAACCCACAAAAGCTGCAAATAGAAAGGTAAAACATGCGTCTATAGAACAGCCGCCCAAAAAGTTGCCTTCCAGAAAAGAAAAGAGATTTGTACTAATTTAAGTCAAACTTCTCACTTTTTTCAAATACTCTCTCTGGATCTGATTCCTTTTCCTCCTCCCATGCCTTTCTTTTCACTTTATTATTTGTCTGCGTAGCTACAATCTCTAACTATTACGTACTAAAAATATTCTTAACATTGCGCTATTTTTATCTCTCAAGACAACACTTTTCAAATTTAAAGTTGGATCATCTCTCTACAGTTTTGAATTATGTCTTGTGTTTCTCTTCAACGTTTTTTTTGGGCCTCTGCATTGTCCTAGTGCATCCTAAATGGGCCTCATGAATTAGGAGCATGAGTTTTAGGCCAACCAACTTAGCTTTAACAAGTCGATCAACTTATATTCTTATTAACATTTAATGATCTTGAAATTTCCAGATCACAGATTTTATAAGAATAGTATCAAATTATAGTATGGAAATATGGACATGCCACATTCATATTTTTTTCTTTCATTCAAACACATCTGAACTGTTACAATTACATCCATTCTCACCCCCCAAAAGAAAAATGATAGTAATACATACAAGAGTTCTGCGCCTAAGCTCAATCCAAATCATCTTGATGAATACACCACATGAAAGAAACAATCATACCCAAATGACAAATGATGCTGCGTAACTCAGCATTTTATTCCAAGATTAGAGAGTTTGGATGTTGCAGATTATTGGCCTTTGCTCATTTAACTCTTCGAACAGATACAGAGCTTTGCTTTCTTAGTTATCATCGTTAACGTTTCTCATGCACTTTCAGTTTGAAGACAACATGCTGCTCAAAAGAATCATAGGTTAAGAAATTTCAAAACTAACAGAGCAATCAATGGAGAAAGGGAAAGTAGGCAATGACAGAAACTTGTTGGTCATGAATGTATCTTTTGGATCAGATAATCAACCTCTTCATACCTTAATCTGCTTTCTCTTGTATGTGTATGTGACGTGAATTGAGCCATCACTAGCCTCAATGACGGCTGGATATGAGAATTCATTTTCTGGCTCATCCTCCAAGGTCATAACATCTTGCCATGAGTCACCATCATCCAGAGACAGGCCAACCTTAAGCACACCTCTCGATACCGTGTTATAAACAAGTAATAAACGACCATCCCTCAGTTTGACTCCATCAATACCTATAGATAAGGTTACATACTCAAAGATGAGATGTTGGAAACTTGGAAGCTTAGTAGTAAGATCAGTCATCTCCACTTGTGCAGAATGAATAAAGAGCTTATAAGATCAGAAATGCTAAATTTGGGAAGTAATCCAATTTTTAATGAAGATTCTTGCAAGACTGATGATTGCCCGTAAACGTTCATGTATGTGTTAGTAATTCAAACACATAAAACATATCGAATTAATATATTGCAATATCAAGAAGAATTTAATAGAAACTAGTAATTCAAGGTACTTGCACCCTCTCTTGAGATCACTCTCAAGCCCACCCACTAAATGCCTAACTCCCACTATTTATAACTAAATTCCATAACCGCCTCCTGTCTAGCTACTAATATACCCTTAATATTCCTAATAGTATGCAGATGCTTACAGTTACAGGTAATGCATGTAGCTCTGCCATGTTACCTGAGTTTGGATTAGGAAGATTTGTAGGTATTACATAGCTCCAGTTGTGACCACCATCAGTGGATTCTGACATACAAATACTACCAATACCTGTGAAGGATCGAAGTAAAACCCGCAGATTTCCATTTGCAGTCTGGTAAGGAACTGGTTGAATGACACTGAGAGATCGATTTTTCATGTATATTGGGCCAAACTTTCTCCATGATCTACCTGAATCAGATGTGACCTATATTGACATGTCAGCAACATTTTCCAGATTTTGAGACAAGCGAAAACCAAAGAACTATTCATAATAACCTCCATCCATGCACCCCAAGAGTTCCAACTTTCAACCGAAGATCCGCAGAGCAAAACCCCATTTTCCAGCAAGATTGGCTACAGCATCAGACAAGAAAGGACAGTTTCTTGAGCAAAAACAGTTTTATTAATTTGGTAGATATCAGCACAAATATTATACCTTATTCTTTATTGGTCCTAAGATACCAGGAGGAAGCTGTTCTCTCGCTGTCCAAGTAACGCCTTTGTCATATGACCGCTTCACGCACCCACTCCATCTGATTGTTATCTCCATCAGCATAAGATAGAATCAAACAAACTTGGAAGCAGAAGGGTTTAACTTTTCACTCAAAAAGTTATTCAATATGTTAGAAAGTTGGACATTGGAGACTGGAGTGAACCAGTAAAAAAATGGGTGCCCTGGGATTTCAAGGAAAAGGAATCGAGGCTCTTTCTAGAAAATTCAAAATCTAATTTATGAAACCACCTAACGTGAGCATATCAACTTCCTAAGATCATTTTATTGAAGACACCTTATATATAGCCTTGGTAGTGCTTGTTAGCCTGTTAAAGATTAAGAATTATACAGGGTTTGTCGGCCCTGATACTGAACTCTTCGATATGATAAATGATGTTTTCAAATGACGGATTCCAAATCATGTCTCACAAATTGCTGGCTGTAAAGACAGCGCCACTGCACCATGGGAGGTCCATCAATTGAAACTCAAAACAAATATTAAAAAAAGAAAAATCAATGAATATGTCCAGAGCTGTTATTTCAGAAAACCATTATGCGCTTAAAACTGACATACTTTTGAACCTCTTGGCCCACTTTATAAAACAGAAGCAGCTCATCTGATGGAAGTTTGAACAAGACAGGGTTCCACATTGGAATGTCAGGCTCCTCATCAGCCACAATAGGGGAGTGCCAGGAGCCATTCTGCAAGTTATAATTTTAACAAGAAATCGTTACAGAAATAAGGGACTCAACGTGGGTATGGCAAGATAAAAAAGAGTTATTGCTTGTTCAACTACGTCTACATAACTTGAGTAAAATTGTTAACAGCCCTTCCAATGAATGCTAGCAAAAAATTATGAGTGGACAATGTAGCCAGAAATGAACATCAATGAGGAAAGTTAAAAGTAATACAAATATCTCCTAAGCCACTCAATATTATATGGAGAATATTGAGTTTGGACAAAGCCCAACAGCCTGTTGTGATTCTTGTGACATAAACAAAGGCAAGGAAGGAGAGTAAATTTTATAGAAGTATAATTTGAGAAAGCACATCAGCAAGCAAGCAGAAAATAACTCCGATGAGAATAATGTCCAAGTATTTAGATCCTCTTGCATAACCCTTGTTTTGGTTTTCGGTTTTTGAAAAATTATGCTTGTTTAACAATTAAATGGTATTGGGGAGTGATAAAATCGGATCGGCTTGCTTACCTTAAAAGTTTGCAACCAAATCTTCACATCCGGTGCGCCCTCTAATGTACCACCAAAATATGCAACCAAGTAATGATCTTTATCAACCTGCTCTATCCAAAAAGAAAACACTCAGATTCTCCTCTAACAAAATCAGGGATCCCATTATTATAAAACTAAATGAAGTTTCTCCATCAAACCAAACCTCCACAATTGTAGAAGCATGACAGTTGTTGAAAGGAACAGAATTGGCAGGAAATGTAAACTCCTCTAGCAAAGGCCCTTCAACATAACTCCCCTTTCCCATTTTCAAATTTCTAACAACTATATTCGCATGCCCTCTAACGAATACTCTGCACAAGAAGTTGAACATAAGAAAAAAAATCCCATTTGCGCATTTAATCAAACACTTAGTTCATATTAAAGAATTAACATACAACATCAGCTCAAAACAGAATCCCAAATTTAAGCATCTAAAATATTTCATCAATATGAAAATGTTCAATTGTGGGTGAAAAAGAAAAAGGGATAAAAAAACAAAAAGTAACAACCTTGGTCCAAATATATGGGAATGATGATATAAGCGATGAATACGCGAGGAGAATTTTGGGGTTAATAGATTGAATTTAGAGGTGAAGGTGTTTCCAAATCCTGGGGATGAAATACTGAAAATGGAGAGCAAGAAAAAGGAAATTAGAACAGCTCCCACTAATTTCCGCATCTTCTAGAAATGTTGTGATGGGAAAAAAGTGGTCAACTTAGGAAGACAAAGGTACTACATTTTGGATAAACGGAGAGGGAAGCAGTTGAATGGTTTAGTACCTAAACAGTGGCACTCCCAAAGTCTGAAATTTGATGGTCTGATCTGATGCAGGTAGGAAATTGAGGAGAAAACTCGAGAGCTGAGATTGAAAGTGTTGACTTTGGGTATAACTTGTGTTTTTGTTTGGTTGTAAGCATAAGCCTGACCAGATCTTGGATAACATTATTCTTGGAAAATCTGAAGATAGGATATACAAAATGTAGAGTTTTGTGGATGCGGCTAATGTTCTATCTATAACTATCTTTAGCCCTTAGGTAGATTTTGATACAGCAGTTTGTTCCAATAATACATGGACATGTGGATTTCGAAGGGAAATAATGCATGATCAAACAAATTAATTCAAAGGGTGAATTGATGTGCTTCTAAAAAAATCAAGGAATTTGATTTTTAAAAACTGAAAAATATACCAAAAAATGTACGAGGATATAGTTTTTTTACATCGTGAAAAAGATTAAGATGAAATAATCGTTTTAGAAAAATAAAAATATGTTTAAAATATGACCAAAATATAATTGCACGTCGAGAGGTACCTAGTCACACATGCAAGTTTAGGAATCACTATGTTGTACGAATTTGTTTTGATCATATTTCCATCGATATAACTTCGTTCTAGTTAAGTGATTATTTCTTTTATATATTTTTGTGAGTTCTTTTCAACCATGCTGGTAAATTAAACAAAATCTTAAAGTTTTTTTTTTCACTTTTAAATGTCCTCACAAAGTTTTGGCTTAAATCATTTCTAATATATATTTTGGTAATATTAGAAGAAACAACAAGAGATGATAACCTAAACCAAAATATTTTACGTCTAAAACACCTAATATTATAATTCAAAATAAAAACTATTATAATCTAAATATATTAATGTATCAACCAACTTCTCGTCACAAACGTTTGTGGATGATTCTTTTAATATTGAGAGCATGCGAATTTATTTTACCTTTAAAAAATTTAAAATAAACATTTTTTTAAAAATCCATTTGATAAATGTTTTGGATTTCGGGTGTTGGGTAATTTTCCAAAATAAAACCCCAAAACCGGAAATTGGTTAAACCTCAAGCAGCCGGATCGAGTTCTTCTCAACGCTGCAGACTAATGGCCTACGCGGCGGAGTCAAGATGGTGGACGGCCGCCATGAGCGTCACACTGGCTTTTATCTCCGCCTCCGCCGTCATATCTCGTAGAACTTCGAAACTTCTTTTAAGATCATATATGTCCTCTCTCTTAGTTTCCCCGATTTCCTATTTGTTTCTTACAATTGAAGTTTTGTGGTTTTCCCCAGTTTATTTTGTGACAAAGAAGTCGAGAGAGTTGGGTAGCAAGGTTCGAGAGCTCGAGGCTTCTCTAGCAGCTTCATTAAAGAAAACCGCTGCCGAGAGACAAGGCCGAATACGGGCACAGCAGGTATTTCATTTTATTTGCTCCTCTGCATCGCTTCATGTTCCACTGCTGTTATTTGATATTTTGGTTTCATTTTCTCCCTATTTTTAGGCTTTAAGGAAAGCAGTTGCGGAACCCAAGTCTGATAGCGTGAAATGCACTTCATATCCCATGACACCAATCGGTACTATCCAATCATCCTTCACTACTAGGTTAGTTTTTTATTGCATTATCTGGTAGTTCAAACATGAATTTTTGGGTTGTTGTTTTCTCATTGTTCTGTTCACAAAACGAATTTCAGAAGTGGATATATGTCAGCCATATTCTTCAGGTAGTTGTAGAAATCGAACAATCAATAACTTGTTTTGGGGGAGCTTTCTTTTTAGGAATGGGACTCCAAGGCAATCTTTACTCGTACCTCTTGCACGGGCACGGTTGGTGTTTTCTGCTCGCATTCCTCCAGCTTCCATTGAAGGTCTTGGAGAATATTCCCATTGCTGGGTCATATATGTCTTTCATTTGAACACAGATCTTGACAAGTTGTGGAAGGATCCATCGAAATCAAAATTCAAGGCAAAAGTACGTTTTCTTCATTTGTTGATGCTCCGTCAATGTGGAACTCATATTTTTATTATTCTTATAATTTCCTAAAATCCCATAAAAGGACAGCTCAATGGTAGGTTAGAGTACCGAGGTTGAAAGGCGAAAGAGTAGGAGTCTTTGCTACGAGATCTCCACATAGACCATGCCCAATCGGACTTACAGTTGCAAAGGTGAGATAAAAATTTTGAGTGCTGTCAATGTACCTTGCAAGTTTACGGAGAAACCATTGTAGATCATAGACATGGATGAAATGTATCTTCCCCCAACGAGTTCTAGATAGGTTTTGCTGTCACATGAACATGGTCCAACATGTTTTGTTGTGGTTAGGCTGAAATGTCATTTAATTTAGTATTAGAAATTCATCGTTACAAGCTTGCAGTTGTTGTAACTTGAAAGTGTTAGACAACATTCAGATGCAATAGATAATTGGGGGAATATTAAATCTAAGATTAATAGATCTGCTATGTTACCACTTCAGGTGGAGGCTATCCAAGGACATGAAATTCTACTCTCTGGTGCCGATCTTGTTGATGGAACTGTAAGAGTTTGTTTTTAATTTTTCCGACCATCGACAAAGGTTTAATTGAATTTATTCGTTACTTCTTGGGGTAATAATTGTTATGATTTCTTGCTTTGTTTGAATTTGTTACAGCCAGTACTCGATGTTAAACCTTATCTACCATACTGTGACAGTGTCCAAGATGCAACAGTCCCAAAGTGGTTACTGGTATGTCTTCAAGAATTAATTTCTATGACTAAACGTTATTTTAGAATTTCCTCGATGCTTATGTTATTGCTATTCATCTTTTAAATTGTTTTTTATGTTGTAATTTTTAGCAACCATTCTGTCAGTTTGTCCCAACGAAGATTTATTCTCAATGTTGTGCTCTTCAAACTTCAAAATGTGGAAAATCTATTCTCTTATGCATGCCGTATGTGATATGACTAGTTGTCTGCAAATAACTTAAGAAATTCAACTTTCCATATACTATTAGGTCCTACTGCTACTCTCACAGTTGGACTTATACTCTGTGACCATGTAATATGTTTATGTACATTCCTCTCGGCATTCTTACATGCTATTTACGCTAACACAGAGGGACAATGTATTGACTGTTGCGTCCATTTGCTTCTCCGAAGAATTTACGTCCACTCTATCCAAGTGTTGGCCACTTATGGTGAGTTCCTTTTTCTTTTTTTTTCCCCTTATAATTCGTTAATTGTTGTTGTTACTATCATAATCATCATTATTAATGTTATTACTACATACATATTCATGAGGGTTCAGACCAACTTGGACAAATCGACAATACGCCAGAAATATTCTCTGATTGTTTTGCACAGGACATAGTAAAATCAGTACACAACAGTATTTTACTTAGCCAGCATAAGTTTTCCTTAAAATTTTGGGTATTAGAAAGGTTTAATATAAAATCAAGAATCTGGTTTCTTTGGTTTCTAAAGGCACTATTCAATTTGTTATATTTTATACCTGAAGGGAAGGACGTCCTTGCTGGAGTTTTGGGTCATAATCAGCCTTAGGTTGGTTCTCCTGATAGAAAACTTAATAAAAGTGAAAACCTTACAAAGAGCTAGTGCTCTCAACTTTCATATGGTACAGAGTAGGATATTCTGGATGGGATATGCCATATAGGGGTGTTTGGTGGTTCGTAATGGGATGAGTTTGTAATGTAATGTAATCCAAAATCCATGTTTGGATTGAGCGTTTTAGGCCTGATTTGTAATACAAACTTCATTCCTTTCTGATAGTTTTCAATCCAACATTCTCTCCCATTGTTCTTAAGCGTCACGATCCAATTTCCATTATATTTTCGATTACTCATGCTTTTTAACACTCCTCAGATTTTCAGCAATTCTGATTACATTCCAGCTCTCCAAATAACTCTTTAATTTTTTTTTTGTTTCCGTCATTTGCCACATAAATTTCTCACGTATCATATTTTTCTGGTTACAGGAAAAGAGATCGCTTTATGCGTCGGAAGATGAATTGAAAAACTTTGTGAAACAGGTGCTTTCTTGGGATATTCGATCAGTGTCTCAACGAAGTCGACCTCATTACTCCCACAGTAAGACAGTAACTGGAGACAAATTGTCGGATGATAGTTCAGATTCAGATGGTTACCTAGATGACGAAGTTTCGAGTAGTTCACAAAGTTCTTCTAAGAGCATAATCTATCACCTACTTGTAGATGGCTTAGATGTTTCATACACAATTGGTTGCCATGGGGACGTGGTTGTGGGCATAGTGGAACTTGCATCACCTAGCTGAAGAACAAGAAGCAATGAACACAAAGCAAATTCTTCTGAATAGGCAGATCAGGGTTGTCTCATCACTAACCTTGCACTACTACAATTAAAAGGATCCCCTATCTTGGGAATTCTCCCTTGAAATTAATAATTATACTGCCTTGAATAGAGCTTCATCGTGCTCGTCATTCTCTTGAAAAACGCTGTAGGTTGAAACTGAGACTAGAATGCTGGATAAATTATGAGTTTGTTTGATGGTTAATGAAATGGTTTTGGTTGAAAAGGAGCAGCTGGTTGCTTACGAGTGAATCTTTGACTTTTATACCACAATCCTAAAAGATGAAAACGATATGTTCGTGACCTCTTTACTCCAGGAGTAGCACAAGTGAGTAGGTCACTATCATCAGGCTAAACGGATTCACGTTTGGTTTGGATTTTGCTGTTTTTTTATTTTTATTTTAAAAAATCCCTTTGTTTAGGTTTATCTCTTTTATTAAATTGAAAAAAAATAACAAATTTTTCAATCATTTGTCTAAATTAAAAAACGCCAAAAAATTTAATGTCACTTTACGGAATATTTTCAGTATAATATGGATGAAATGTATAGACTAAAAGACTTAGGAATGTATGTTAAGCTGCAATGATAATATTGTATGTGTTTCATTTATGTTGTTGGTAGGCGTTGGTGGTGGTTGAGGTATTAAAGACCTTCATTAATGACTTTATGAATTGTCAACATGTTAGCTAAACATACTGTGTTGTGGTAATTGAAGGACATGTCAAATTCTTAATTGTTGGAGGGCCACTTGCCTATATGACCAAACAACAAATGTAAGAAGTAGCAAAAATGTCTTAAATATTAAGTATTTTAAACCAATTCTCTTTCAAGTGTTTTTATCTCACGATTTCTTGACAAAACTCAAGAATTGAGAAATGATAGAGACAATCAAATGAACTCATCACAATCAATTCTAGGATACATTATTATTATTTTTTTTTATATTTATTCATTTTTTTTAGCTTTGTTTTAAATTTTTTACTTTTTTACAACTTTTGAAGTAAGCGTCTCAATAAAATTTCCATGTATTTACATCATCTATTTTTTAAAATAAAAAACCACTAACAATATGTGACATTACATCTATTTTTTCTCTTATTAAGTTTTAATTTTTTTTTTTTAAGGTTTTTTCCAACTTTACATGGGTCTTATTTTCCAGTTTTTTATTTGTTTCAAGTTTTCATTATTTTTGTTATCTTTTTGACAAATTTTTAAATTTTAATTTTTTTTTTCTTTTTGTTCATTAGTTTTTTAAATTTATATTTGTGTATGTATGTGGGTTATTTTCCCCTTTTCCTCTTTTAGATGATGGTTATAGAGTTGTGTCAGATAATTCGATTTTAAATCAAGTTTAAATTTTTTTAAAACACATTTGGTTGATGATTTTAAGATTATCTTATTTAAATTTACATTTAAATCATTAAATTAAATATTTAAAAAACGCTACAACCCAGCGTGGTTTAAAAAAAATAAAAAATTTTAAAAAATCTATATACTTTCTATATCTAAATTATAAAAACAATAAAAATAATAACATCTAAAATCTAAAAAGTTACGCAAACAATAATAAAAATATTTTTTTAAATTTCTTTTTTGAAAAACCAATTCAACCCGATTTAGAAAAAAAATAAAAATAAGAAATTTAAAATATCTTAAATTTCTTTTTTATGACCCTAAACCCTTCCGTCCAAATATCTTATCCTAAGAAACAACTTTGGTCTGACTTCGTCTATAAACACATATTTTCATACGAATTAACTTCAGTCAAACTCTCTGGTCATATCATATGGAATTCATGTACGTTTTATGTGGTCAAATTTTGACATTTTTATTACGAGTTATAGATTTTAATAAATTTATAATTCTTAAAAAATGCTGGTATGCATTTAATTATTAACTTTAAAACTGGTACCATTACCATTACTCTATTTTAAACTAATTATTACCACATAATTTCATTTTAAGACAGAAATTGAAACTCTAATAGTATAAACAAAACATGTTTTTTTTTCTTTTTTGCAAGAACTCACCATATTTTTAAATTGAAAAATATTTAATTTAATTTGACTTTAAGAAAATGTGAATTCGAACACAAAAATATGTGAATATGAGGATAGCTTATATTAGTAATAAAGGTATATAATACCTGACATGAAAAAGAAAAAAACTTTAGAAATAAAACATTAAAATTCACATCATCATTATCTAAAACGACCATTAATGAACCTCAATGTTACGAATTTAGTGTAAAGTCAGAATATTTAGTTGACATTAGACGTAAAGATGAGGATTTGTCTGACATCGGCCAGCGCAGTCCCTGTGAGGCCAAACTAAAGTCCCCATCACCGACGCCACTCTGTTTACTCCTCACACACAACCTTCCAACCTCCCGCTTTTATTATTCCTACTCACCTAAGCTTTACTTAACGCTTAACCCCACAAAAACCACCATCCCCCCCTTCCCAAATTCCCTCAAATGGATCATTCCAGTGCCGCACCCCTTGCCGGTGCCGGCGACGAAGTTACTGTAGCAGCTCGCTCCTCCTTAATCGACTCACTCAAAGGCTGCGGCCTCTCCGGTATCCGAATCGACAAACATGAGCTCAATACAAAGGTTATAATGCCCCAATATCTCCGCTTGGCCTTGCGTGATTCTATCCGCTTGAAAGACCCCATTGCCGGAGCTTCTGCCACTACTCCGCCGCAGAATGTGGTCTCGCCATCGCCGGAGACCCCTTTGGTGGTCTTCATTAATCCACGTAGTGGCGGCCGCCATGGCCAGAAGCTTCAGCAGCGCCTCCAGGAATTAATCAGCGAAGAACAGGTCCACTTTGTATTCTGTGAGAAAATCTCGGGATTCCCATTGTCTTTTCTTCTTTTTACGTGTCATCTTTGGAATTACCGTACTTGTTTTTTGTGCTTGTTTGTTTATTTGATTATTATTTTTGGTGGGTGTAATTGATGTATTTGAATTTGGTGTCTGATTTTTTTTGTTTGTATAATTGAGTGAGGATTTACTTCAGACTTTGTATTGTACTGTTGTAGGTGTTTGATCTTTTGGATGTGAAGCCTCATGAATTTGTGCAGTATGGACTGCGTTGCCTGGAAATCTTGGCTGACCATGGTGATGTTTGTGCTAAACAAACTCGTCAAAAGATAAGGATCATGGTATTTGATATTTACACTAACCCACATAAAAAGATTGTTTCTATTGCTTGTACGTATTTGTTATCCAATGGAACTGTTTCATGTTGGAAAATGGATGAAGAAAACTTGAACTGGTGGAGCAGGTTGCAGGAGGTGATGGTACTGTCGGTTGGGTACTGGGAAGTCTAGCAGAACTTTACAAACAAGATCGCAACCCTTTTCTTCCTGTTGGGATTATTCCTCTTGGTACTGGGAATGATCTTGCCAGAAGTTTTGGTTGGGTGAGTTTTTTTTAGTTTCAATTCGAAATTTTATGGAAAGGCATCGATGTTTCCTTTTCTACTCGAATTAAGAGACATGGATCATTGTTTCTTTTTCTTAAAAAAAATTATCAGGGAGGTTCATTTCCTTTTGCTTGGAAATCTGCTGTTAAAAGATCTCTCCTCAGGGCTACCACTGGTCAAGTTGGTTCTTTGGATAGGTGGGAATTTGAAAATTTTCATGAACTTTGAAGGTGTTTTTGGAGTTGGTTTTAAACTTGAATTTCTCTTGCAGTTGGCATGTTTCGCTGTCGATGCCTGCTGGAGAAAAAGTGGAACCACCACATTCTTTGAAGCTAACAGAAGAAAGTGATTTGAATGAAGCCGTGCATGTAATTATATACTGTTTCAATTATAATACACCAGTTCCAACCACTTATCCACGCACACACAAAAAAAAAAAAAAAAAAGTTGTTGGGAATTTTGTTTCTCAGTTTGTGATTGGAAATATTGTCCCGTGGCTGCAGAAACTGGATGGCCTAGAAGATTCACCTACAAAACTGGCTTGTTATGAAGGAGTATTCTATAATTACTTCAGCATAGGTAAGCCGAACTCACTGGTGAAGTTAAAGTCTTAAATGCATATATGTTTAGAGAAGTGATTAGTTGCAATTGCACCAGCAAAGTTGATTGTGTCTTGAACTTAATAGTCCCATGGAGAATTAGATTAATTAGTCAACGTTCTGCTTCTCTTCTTTAAGAAGATAGTCCATTAAGTTCATTAGCCGTTGTTAATTAACCAATTCTATTAATGTATGATGCAGGAATGGATGCTCAAGTTGCTTACGGCTTCCACCATTTGCGCAACAAAAGGCCGTACATGGCTCAAGGTCCAATGACAAACAAGGTTAAACTACCTATTATACTTATCCGTTAAACAAAAGTATGCTTTCTTTCTTGATTAGTGATTGTTTATAAGTCTTCTATTTTTGCAGTTAATTTACTCGAGTTATAGTTGCACTCAAGGTTGGTTCTTCACATCCTGCTCAAACAATCCAAATTTGAGGTGACTGCTTATACTTATCAAGAACCCAGTAGAATGCATATATATTCTCAGTTTCTAACCACATAAAGCTTTTGTGGTTGTAGTGGGCTTAAGAACATTCTTAGAATACATATAAAAAAGATCAACTGTGCAGAATGGGAAAAGGTTCCAGTTCCTTCCAGGTAGAACTTCTCTAATGTACTAATCATGAAAATTGTATATGCTTCTCGAGGACATCAATTGATGTGGTTCTGTTGCTTGGACTATAGTGTTAGGTCTATTGTTGCTTTAAACTTACATAACTATGCAAGTGGAAGAAACCCATGGGGTAAGCTAAAGCCAGAGTACTTGGAGAAGGTACCCACAATGAAGTTCTGTTCTGTTATTGTGTTTTTTTAGTTGCCATTGTTGTTTTCTCTTCTTTATGCTATAGATCGACTTTAATATTTATATTATACTAGAGAGGTTTTGTGGAAGCACATGCTGACGATGGTCTTCTAGAGATATTTGGCCTAAAACAAGGATGGCATACATCATTTGTAATGGTAGATATAATCTCTGCTAAACATATCGCCCAGGTGCTTCATCTTTTTCGGGAAAATTACTACTCGGTTTTCTACTCCGAACACAATTTGTGTTTTTGAAGTGTTGCATGTTTATTTACAGGCAGCAGCCATTAGAATTGAAATTAGAGGTGGGAAGCGAAAGAAGGCATATCTGCAAATGGATGGGGAGCCATGGAAACAACCAATAAGTAAGGAAAACTCAACGTTTGTTGAAATCAAGAGGGTCCCTTTTCAATCACTAATGATCAATGGGGACTAAAAGCTTCTTCATCTTTCATCATCTCCTCTTCAGTTTGCTGGCTGAGTTGATATATTCATTTTTGTATGATATTATCATATATATATATATATGTATGTCTAAATTATTCATGTTCAACACAACCCTTAGAACATCCCTGAGGGCCTGAGGCTTAAAAGTATGTTTAGTAGGCAATCTGGAAATGGGAGGGTGAAAATAAGAGATTCACTTATAACAGAGTTATATTTCATGTTTTTATACCTCTGTAAAAAAACTTGGGTATCAATGAAACTAATAATTTAGAATTTAGTCCGCACGCTTTTAAAATTGTAACAATTATTTTAGTAAGCAATAGTTCAGTCCTTAAATTTTCAATTTGTTACGATTTAGGTCCTTGTTGTAGAGAGTATGAAAATATTGTTAGATCTTATGAAACTTCTTACACATGTAGACTGACAAATTATCGATTAATCTTTTTATAAACTATAAAGACTATGCTGTTAATAATTCTTTTATTACAAGAACTAAATTGTTGTTTATTAAATTTTAAAGACTAAATTGCTAAAAGACCAAAAGTGTCCTTAAGCCTTTTTGTAGATGTGTTTGGTAGGAGATTTACCAATTTGATTCTACCTTAAGCAATTTAAATGTCTGAAACTATATTTATAAACTAATGAATTAGTTAGTGTAGTTATTCACTGATGATTAATTATTAGGTTAAATATAAATTATTGATAAATTTATGGACATGTTTTATGTTAGTTTTTTTTAAATTATTCTTTTGTAATATTATATAACTTATAATACATTATATAAATACATTATAGAAAAGACATTATATAAAAGATAATGCATATTTTGGTTTAACAAATAAATTGAGTTTATAGATGAAATATAATTTTTTAAATGTTTTTTTAATATAATTATACAGTTAAAAATTGAAAATTTAAAATCTAGATTCGTGTTAAACCTAAATTATTTTCAGAATTTGCACATCAAATACACAATTTTTTTAGTAAATCTATTTTGCAAAGGAGTTATTAGTACAACCATTACGTGCAGCCTAGAATCTCGTACTTTCCAATCTTTTTTATAGAGGATGGTAAGAGTTGTTGAGTACACTCAAGTTTTTCTCAAGTTATTATATATAAACGGTAACTATAGTCTTTATTTTGAATTGAGGCCACCTTTGTCAAATTGTAATGAAAATTGGTATAATTGAAATGAGATTATGTTGGTAATGAGTCGTATAATTTAGATTGTTTTTTATTAAATTATGAATCTGTCGCGTTTTAGCTGCAATTCAAATTGAACAATTTTTATTACTCATTTAGATTACAAATTTCAAGACAGGTTCCACGTCTCATTACAATTATGGAAAGTAGTAAACAATGATACAGTAACCAACTGAGATTACAAAGCTAATTGTAGCAGTTCATGGATTGGGCATTATGTTTGGTTTAGTCTGTCTTGAATTCCTATGCCAAAATTGTGTGGTTCTTAAGTGGAATCGCCATGGTTGGGTGTAGTAGCTTCTGCTATCTCAGAAACAGAATGCACTAATCCAGATTGAGTTGTTTGTGCATTATGTTCCATTTGGTCTTCGTCTACTATACCCAAATTGTGTGGAGTAGAAGGAACATAATATACTCTAGAATGACCCAAATTGTGTGGGTCTTCAGTGGAATTGTCATGGTTGGGTGTAATGATCAGCGGTGGAGTAGCAGAAACTGAATGTACTCTAGACTGAGCTATTTGCAGAGATGAAGAATGGAAATGCATTCTGTAAAAAAGCTTAACCATTTCAAGCAGTTTGGAGGTGAACGGAGACTTGACGTAGCCAGTGGAATCGGGCTCATGTGTGAGAAGGAACTGGATCAAATATATTAAAAACGATAACGAGCTGGCAACTATCGTAATAATGAATAAACCACCAAATCTCCGAACATCGAGAGGTGAATCGTTTGAATCTGGGATTGGTGGAGCATCTTCATTGAAGAAGTATTTGTTCTCAATTCCTTTCATTTTGTCTTTATCTTCAGTTACATTTAATATTGCCCTTGAAAAGTAAGTCACCAAAGGAGATCCTTTTGGGAAGGCCTGTGGATTAATTAATTCCCATAAGCAAACCAAGTCGCAAAATAGAGCTAATTCAAAATGAAAGCTGAGAAATAGTGAGTGAACTCACGAAACCCAATCCACCAGTTGGGTAAGTGGGTCCGACCATTCGAAACCCTGAAGGATATTTCCGAAGGAAGACCTCAATGTAAGGAATTTCATCATAAATGGCAGCAACTCCACCGTTATCGATTCCTCTGTTCAAGGCTTCCTTAAATTCATCGGGGTTTCTGTACGCTTTCAATTGGGTTTCTTCAAATCGTAACTGGGTTATTAGAAAAGATCTCACAAAAGAATCCTTCTGAAAACCCACAAGGTAACCCTTTTCTCTGATCTCATTCGCATCAATAAAGGAAGGTCGTAGCCTTTGTGCAGTCAACATGGATGATAAGTTTGCAGTGTAGCTTTGTGTGAGGATTAACACCACGAAAACCCATATGATCAGCAAAAATCTGGACAAGTTGTTCAATATCCTCTCCCC
>JBBPDJ010000008.1:14441037-14500458 GCA_037974625.1 Cucumis cinereus
GATTTTGCATACACTCCATTGTTGTGGCAGCAAAGCCCAATGATCTTCTCCTTCTCAGCCACCACATTGAACACTTCGAAAGTTGATCGTTTTAACTCTCCATCAACCAAATCGAAATCTCCACTGATGCCTTCAAACTTTGTCTTCGCAATTGCATCTCGCAGCTTTGTCTTAGTCGCACTTCCAGGGATTTTGGAATGATTCACTTTCTCTACTGCCATGGCCAATGCCCACACTGTATCGTACCCCTGCACTGCATAAATATTGGGCAATGCTGTTTTGTTGCACACACATCACCCATTGTTCCATCTTTTATTATTATTATTATTTGAAAAATACTTAGCCCATACATCTCCATTCTCAATGCTTGTATTTGTGCATTTAATTGTCTAATTATAAAATTACTTTAATTTTGTTTAGTATGAAGAATGAGATGCATAGATATTGTATTATTATTTTTGTCTCTCTCATTTATGGTTGATTTTCTAATTAATTCAGGGACTATTTTTTATTATTATTATGGACTATTAAATGTATCCTATTCCATTTAATGTCGGAAGTAAGAGATTTCAAATTTAAGAGAGTCTAAAGTTGAAATTTAAGAGTGTTTGTAGAAGGAGAAACAAATAAGCACTACGTTATAATTGTTTTAGTCGTTCTTATAGTAAAGTTTCTTTTCATTAAACATAGTTTCATGGGGTGGGTGAAAATGCACCAAACTAGTTTATCAATATTTATGTTTCTTTATCTCTACCTTTATTGTTAATATCATCTAGACTCTCTACTTGTTTGTTTGCTTTGTCACAACATCTTGCTCAGCATGTGTGTGTTACTGCATTGGCAATAACATTGGGAACCGTCGAGCAACAACTTCAACAATATATTCTTTCCATCTATGAAAGATTGATTTATAGATATTCGTGGAACATTTATTCTCCTGCATATTTTCAGCATCTATTCTCCGCAAATAATGTTTGTTCTCTCCAAAAATACATTTAACAAGCTAGTCATATTTATATTGTGCTATTATTCTTTTTTAGGGTTAGCTGCCTCATTAGAAAAAATGTGTGTATCAAACATTTTGAGCTTAGGGTTTGTCTAAGCTTCAACTTTCATGTATTGATATTAAAAATCTTTGTGTTTGTCCCTGAGACTTTTGGTTCAATAGCCATTGTAGAACTCATGAGGAGTTTGATATTGATATTGTATTTAGGGGAGACTAAATATAATGAATGTGAGGGGATCTCACTTTTAGAGGGAGCGTAAGCATATTGTATTGATGATATCTCATACAAAGCTTGAAGAATCATTTTTGTGGAATTGAAGGGAGCTCAAACTTTGAGGAGCCTAAGTTGAAATGTTTAAGAGCAAGCTATACGGAAGTCACTAAAAAGTGGATAAATACTTTCGTTGTAATTGCTAAACTCTTTAGTAAAGTTTCGTCCTACTCGACAGATCGCCCCCAAACGTAGGTGATTTGTCATCAAACTGGGCTACCAATCTTTGTGTCATTGTTTTTTCTGCTTGCTTTTGTAACAACCTTCTTGTCGAATATATTGTCAATGACATTGTGTCTTCTATTAAATCCACTTGTTTTTTCTTTTCAGTTAGAATTTTGAATCAGATCCATATAAAACTTCATTAGTGCCTAAATTCTTAACTAGATTTCCAAAGAAAGAAACTAATTTTGAGTTATTTGATATAGTTATTTTTGTTTTTAAATTCTGCAAAAAAATTCAAATCCATAAAAGTATGCAAATTTTTTTTTTTTTAAGTATATTATATATGGAGCAAAACTTAGGTGGAGCAGGTGCTAGACCTAACTTTGCAGCCTAGTCACGTGGCCCATTCTTATGGTGTCACGTGACTCTTTCTCTGTCTTTTTTAAAAAAATTAACTTCATTTCTTCTTTCCTTTCTATCTCCATCCTTTTCTCTCTTATTGAGTTTTCTGCAACTATTTTTCTTTTCTTTTCTATTTCCCCAAACCTCAATCTTCAAACTTTTTTTTTTTGGATTTTCTTTCTTTTCTTCCAACCATAAGCTCCATTTTCTTGGCTTTCTTCTTCTTCTCCGTGATATTTTTATTTTTCTCATCCATACACAACTCCATCATTTTTTATCTCCCTCGTCTTTTCTCCTTTCAACCTCTAAGTTTTTTTTTTTTTTTTTTTTTGTTGTATTATAAACAAGCAACTTCCACATAAATCCATTCTTCAAATCTGTAGTGTAAGAGTATTTTTTTTTTTTTTTAATTTGCACATTTATTGTGAAGAAAAAGCTAAGTTTTACTCATAGACAAGCTATCATTAAATGAGATATATCCCTCTAACTCAGATCGAAGGCTGATATATCTTTTCATTAACTGAGTTTTGATAGAATTATATATAAATAGATGATAAGTCTATCACTAAGAGAACATTCAATAACTGAGATCTATATGTGATACACAATGTCTATAATTTATTATTCGGACAGTTGTTTTGTGCTTTCATCTTAATTATTTTATATCAACCTATTTCAACAATGTAAGTCTATTATCGATTGATGTCTACCTGTGACTATGGTCTATCAATGATACGTGACTATCACGTTGATTGTTTACCAACTTATTTGTTTTTAACTCTATCATTGATATAACCATATCAATAAAATTTTAAAAAAGGTTAATTAATCATGATGTTTGACTTTTGTTTTTGTTTCTTTTTATCGATTATATATCAATAGATTAAAAATAGTAAATCAGGCTTAATATCAAACGTAAAAGATAAAATAAAAAAATAGTTGAAGTTTAAGTTTAAGAGAGTGGTAATGCATAGACAAACCTAAGGAGAGAGAGAGTGGAAGTCGTTGTTTAAACCTCGCCTGAAAATGTTGAAACTTTTGGGTCATGGGTATGTACGGCCTTACGCCCACAATCCCTTGCATGGAATCCATAACTTTGGAATCCAACATTGGATCAACCAAAGAGGAAAGGCCATCAGTTACAATCCATGCATATCCTTCACTCATCATTCCCTCTTTCTTCGCTACACTCAAAACCTTCCACCCAACAGAAACAGTCATGTGAAGAACAAATATGGTTTTGCGTCTATCCTTAAGTCTCCTTAACTTCTTTGAAATTTTGGCACTGCTGGCTGACGGAGGGATGATGGTTCTAACAACCAATTGAGTGCCGTTTTGTTGCAAGGCGTCAGATAGATACGGGATGATCCCACTTCCATATTCCGTGTCTTCGTATATTGGAACTATCTCTCGCCATCCGTACATTTGAATAATCCCATTTATGGCTTCCACTTGGGCCAAGTCGTTTTGGGTTGCCCTTATGAAATATGGGTTTTGTTTGGGTGACAAGGAGGGGGAAGTTGCTGTGAAGGAGATTATGGGAATTTTATATTTTCTTCCGAATTCTGTTAAGTACATGGCTTGTTCTGAAGTTTGAGGTCCTATTATGGTTTCAACTTCTTCTCTTAATAACTCAGTTGCTGCGGAAGCTACTTCGACGACATCTCCAGCGTCCTTGAAGAGAAGGGAAAGCTTGGTTTTGTATCGGGGATTTTTAGTATAGAAATCGGAGAGAGCCATTGGTATGGAGGTTTTGGAGAGTATTCCGACAGTTGTATTGAGATCAAGCACCACACCTACTTTAATGAACTCGCCGGTGGCGCAAACCACCGCCCACAGAAGCCACACCGTGATGCTGCAGCATCCTCCACCGCGACTTCCCATAACCATCTCAATAATAATGGCAAAAATATTTAGTCTTTGTTTCTTAGAATATATTCTCTAGAGTTTCTATTTCATAGTCCTGCCTTGCCTGAATAATAAATAATAGAGTCATCCGACGTCCGTCATGATAGCTCTTCAATATATATTTTGCTAGAGCGCGTGCCACGTACGTTTTGAATTTTTCTTCAGTTAATACTTCTCCATTTACTTATTATTTTTTTTTTGGAAAGAATAACATTTTGGTTTTTGAATTTCAATGCATGAACCATTTTAATCCTGAATTTTAAAAAGGAAAAAAGTTGGGTATATCCCTTTATCAGTACTTTCCTATCTCTTCGTCGTACAAAAATAAAAATAAAATTATTTTTTAAAAATATAATTTTTAATCTTGTTTTTGTAGGATAAAAAGATAAAGTTCAATATGCAAGAATCAATCCAACCCAATCCATAAAATTTGAGTTGAGCCCAGTTGGCGGGTTGTGTAGCTTTTACTAATTTTTCTTGGATGAGGGACAATGATAGAGCTCTATCATAATATTCTGAGATAGACAAAGATAGAGTTTTATCACTGTTTATTTAAGATAGACATCAATAAATGAGTTTTGATGGTTTGACTATAGCTCTTGGTTTGTTGTTTTAATGATAATTTTGTTTTTGTATAATAAATGAGTTTTGATGAAACTAACTATCCAATAGAGATAAATAAAAATATATTTTTATCTCTATCTATCTTAGGTAGACAAAGATAGAAGTCGATATTTGTCTATCACAAAGCAAAGGGATAAACAAAGATAAGTATCTATCTCTATCTATCTGAGATAATTCGAGATAGAGTTCTATCTTTGTCTATCTAGATAGACGTTTATCTCTATCTATTCGTGATAGTCAAAGATAGACTTCTATATCTTTCTTGCACAAAAATATTATTGGCTATTCAAATTAAAGACATAGATAAAAGTTGGGTGTCTTTTAGTTATGGTGAGAGAGAAAGAATTAATCAAATCTTAAAATTTAGAAAGAGATAGACATATATTTGTCTATCATAGACAGAGATAACACCATATTTCTGCTATGATAGGCAAAGATAGAGTATTATAATTTCTCAGATAGACAGAGATAACGCATTATCTCTGTCTATTTATATAGTTCAGTTAAAGAAAAAGGTAAGGAAGATAATAATCGAAGAAGATGATTTCAAATAATAATAATATGATCCCGTAGAATAATAAGAAGAAAAACATCAAGTACAAACAAATAAATATTAAGAAGGAGATGATGATGAAGGAAGCGAACAAAGGAGACGCAAATTGGGAGAGAATTGGAAGAAAACGATGAAATCACGATCATGGAGAGTCTTCGACTGTGCGAATTTCAAATATGAAAGGGTAATTTTGGAATTTTAAGAATGTTGAACGTGTTTCCATTGAGCTTCTTTTTTTTTTATCAACGGTAAATATTTTGATAATTTTTCTATTTTCAACAATTTTTTTATTTTTATTTTTATTTTTATTTTATTACATTTGAAACCAATTAAAATTTGGCAATATATAACATTCATTTTAGGTTCATTTAAATATTCTACAACCATAAAATTTAGAGTCGGTTTGAATACACTTGTAAAAATATTTTTTTTTCTATAAGTTATTTTCATTCGAACACTTACTGAATACTATTTAAAATAAAAACATTTAGTCTATTGTTTGACAACTCTTTTTTAAAGGTGAACACATGTTTGTTTAATTTGTTATATATTAAAAGTGATCAAACGGAAAATATTAAACGATATTTCTTTATCATCTTTATCATTTCAATGGTGTTGATAGTCATCCCGACAATAGATGGCACCATTTCGCAGTCAAAGAACATCATTTACCAGATTTTAGACAAATGAGACATCGCCCTCAAAGTAGAGAAGAAGTGTTTAACTATCGGCATTCTTCACTGTAAATGTCATTGATCGTTGTTTTAACATTGTTGAAGACTCGATTTCCTATTCTTGAGCAAATGCCTCCTTACCCGGTCAACACACAAAAATGTATATTAATAGCTAGCATGTTGTCCAATTCACAATTAAAAAATAAGTTGGATATAAAATCAACATGGGCTCAAATAACACACATGACCGACTCATCATTGAGATTAATTCCAAAAACTTCACATCCCAAGCTTAAGAATTCTTAGAAAATAAAAATTAATACTTCATTAGAACTTCATATCATCTTCAAGTTCTTACTTCTTCATTCTTATTTTTTCATAGAACAATGGGTATCTAAAAAATGAGTGCCTTGTGCTGCAGGTTGTAAAGAACAGTATCATAACTTTTCTTGAACAAGTCCAACACTTGGTCCTCAAGCTGCCATCCAATGGCCTTCCAATCGATCCCCAATTTCTCAATTCCCTTATAAACACTCTCAGCCTCCTCCATATTTGAATCCAAAGTTCTTGAAACAATGCCATGGTCCATGAATGCCGCTAGAGCTTCTTCTGGTATGGTTGATATCTGAAAGAAAAAACAATCTCTTACTCTATTCTAATTATCAGAATGATCCACACACACACACACAAAAGATTTAACGTTTTAACCCACCGTTTCTGGTCCAATGAGAAGATCAACATAAGAAGTATCTGGGTAGGCTGGATTTTTCACATTAGTTGATGCCCACATCAATCTCTGCTTCTTGGCTCCTCTCTTTGCCAATTCCTCCCATCTTGGGCCCGAGAACTTCTCTCTGAATATCTTATATGCAATAGCTGCTTGAGCTCTTGCTGCCTGCATAATCAACCACTTGAAAGACCCTTAAATTATTCGGCATTAGCTAGTTTTACTTTGTGGAAATTACCTTTCCTCTCAGCTCAAGGGCTTGATGGGTTGCTATTTTTTCAAGCTCTGCATCAACAACTGCGTCCACCCTGCTTATGTAGAAAGCCGCAGCGCTAGAAATGGCTGAGAGATCTCTTAACCCAGAGGATTCCAGGCCATTTAAGTAAGCTTCGATTACCCTTTCGTATGTGGATATACAAAATATCAGCTGTTCAAATCACAATGTCCACGTTCACGAGGTGTTCGACAAAAGTCCCCAACCAAGCCAAATGTAACATACCATTTTTCTTTTTTCAGTGAACAAATGGATATACTTACAGTTGCATTTACGCTTATTCCTTGGGAAATGACCTGCTTTATTGCAGGTATAGATTCAGCAGTTGCGGGGATTTTTATATACACATTTGGACGACCAAGCTTTTTATGAAGCCATTTAGCTGCCTCAACTGTCTTCTCTGTGTTATCAGCCAGCCAAGGAGAAAGTTGTACGGAGACATAGCCATCTAAACCAGCTGTTTCCTTGTAGATTGGTTCTAAGATCACACTCGTATCCCTTATGTCTTTTGTTACAAGTTCCCAGTATGCGCTTTCAACGTCTTTTCCCTCTTTTGCTAGATCTCTATACATGGAATTCAGAACAAAACAAACAAACAAATTTGTACAACAAAACTCTCGGCAACCCTTTGCTTTTATACATTAATGTATTGAGATAAGGAAAGGCAATTGTACCTGAACTGCTCGTCGTAAGCTTTGGATGACAATATGGATCGCTCAAATATCTGTCATGAGGAATCATAAGGTTCAAGCAACGAGAGAGAAAGATTAGGAAACAGAGAGGGACTTTGACTACCTTAGGATTGGAAGTAACACCTTTAATTCCAGATGCTAACAAGGGAAGAAGGTCAGTGGCAGGGCGGCAGATTTTATCATAATAAGGGCTTTGGCCTTGCCGTTCATGGAGGTCGTGAAGAATGGATTTTCTGAACCCATTTTTTGAACAAGCAACAACGCAGCTTTGATTCATGAGCAAGTTGCTGAAGGAAGCCATCACAGCCTGAGAGATGTGGATCTTCAAAAGTGAAATCAAACCCATTTCCCATTCCAATATATATATGGCATGCTTCACATTACAGCTTAGAATTTTTCCAAGATTTGCTGGAAATCTTGTGTAATAATTTACTTGTTTATATATAAATATCACACCTTTCACGGTCATATAAATGATTGGATTTTTCGTCTATATGTAATGTAGTTGCGTATTTTGTTATAAAATGATAGGATTAAGCAAGTAATATACTAAATTGGAAGACTAAGATTCTGATATTTAATTGAATCAGCTTGAGTTCAACTCCTATCCAACTATCAGCTGGAGTTTATGACCTTGACCTATTCATCTATTTCTTTTTTTGTTATCTTAAACAGTCCTAATCAATGAGAAAGGGGGAAAATTAATAAATAAATAAAAGGATGAAGTCTACTGATCATATTAGATTGAGATTAACAAGTTGCTGGATTAGACTTGATAATTAAAGAATAGTTTTTCAGCTTTTGCTTCCATGGAAGAATTTTGTTTTTGAAGGTAAGACTTTGATGAGTTATTTAATTTGTAATATCAAAGCATTGGGATACTGATCCTATGATCATTACGTTGTACAATTTTTATATAAAAATGGTTGCTTTCTGCGAAAAATAATTATAGATAGCTCTATTGACATATTGTATTATCAACTTCAAGATCTGGTTTTCGATCCTCAACTTCTCGCATATTGTCCCCACAAAAAATGGATGCTTTAAAGTTGTGACCAAATCTAGCTTAGTTAGTGTTCTTCGGTGACATGTTGTGAAGGACCAGCACTTCCATCGTGGAAGCCATGTTCTGCATCAGCTGAAACCTCAGACGATTTCGACATGTCGTCTATTTCCTTGTCCTTCACATCAGAATGTGAATCCTCCTTAAACGACACATATTTCCTGTAATATGTCTTTGCCACTGAGGCGGGCTTTTGCCAGATGAAGGTTTTTGAGTCGATCAAAGCCAGCAGGAATGCTATCCCAGTGATTATAAAAAGCCCCCCAAAGCTCGACACCTCTAAACATGGACCATCTGAGGATGAGTTTGAGCTGTCTTGATTTTGGTTTCCAGCTCCAAAGTATTTTGTTTCAATTGTCACCATTTTCTCTCCCTCTGTCACATTCAATATTGCTCTTGAAACATAAGGTACTAACCGAGAGTTTAGTGGAAATGCCTGAAATTAACAAGCAACTTCTTATCTGATGCACATATGAACTGATAAAACTTGAAGAAATTTGTTTAAGAGACACTTACAAACCCGAAGCCGTCTGTTCGATATATGGGTCCAGCCATGATGAAATCAGAGCCATATTTTGTAAGGAAAACCTTAAGGTAAGGAATTTCATCAAAGATTGCAGCAACACCACCGTTTTGACTTCCTTTAGACAATGCCTTATGAAATTCCTCAACAGTTGCATAAGATTTCAGCTTGGATTCGTTAAATTTCAACTGTTCTATCAACATGGATTTCGTAAAGGAACCCTCTTGATATCCAACATAGTAGCCTTTGGATATAAGTTCATTCACGCTAAAGTACTTAGGCTGTAGCTGATCTGACATCAAGATTGAAGACAAACTTGCTGTGTAACTCTGCATTAGAACAAACGCCAGAAACAACCAAACCACAAGCACAAACCTAGAGCGTGTATTGGTCACTATTTGTCCTGTTAAACCAAAAGAGAAAAGGAGATGGTTCATTTTTCTTGTTTTTCCAACGTGATCGATCCCAAAATTCAATCCAATCACCATAAAGAAAGAAAAATTGAGCTTACTTTCAGGAAGAACCAAAGAGGAGAAAGGAAACCAGAGGATTAAACAAAGTAGCTCCAGGGGTTGCAATGATTCTCTTCTTGCACTGTGCTCTAAGATCAGTAGAACAATTCCTGTTGCAATGGAGGCTGCTATGGTCGTAAGCCATAGATCCAAGCTCAAAGGTTTCAAGAAAACCCACATACTACGGTGCATGTTGTGTTTGATTGGGACGAGCATTGTCACTCCCGAGTCAGTATATGGCAATGAGAAATCTACGAGGTTGGCTCGGCTGGCCACAATAGTAATATCTCCTACGACCGCATCAAATTTATTCTATTACGCAGAAAATTAACATAATATCAGTGTTAACCCTTTAATTGAATGATTAATTACCATATTACTCTGTTTCAAAGCATTGTTGATTGTCCAATGAAGATAGAGTCATGTTATTCAAGTAATTAGATTTTTAACTTCTTCATAAGAAATGAGCGGAATATTTAAATTTTTTTATAGTTGTAAAGAAATATGGTGGTTACGACGATCAATATTCGAATCGAATTGAATCTTGATCATGATATTTAAAAAAGAAAAGAAAAAAAAGACTGTAAATGTATATCCTCTCCAGTTTTGAAAAATTTGGGAGGGACAAGCTATGGACACAAATTGTGGGACTGAAAGGAGGACATGGCCACAAAGCAATAACTCTGATGAAAATTAAATTGGAGAGTACTGACCTTCTCCCTCTCGGTGAGTTGGTGGAGGAGGTCATCATATATAACAGAGTTGTCGCCGGCGTCATCTTTGAAGAGTTCAAATTCATAAGGAAGAGGAAAAGGCAAAGCATCAGCAACAGCTCTGAAGACATCTATACAAAACCCACTAAAATTAAGCTCCCCAGTTTGAGGGTTTCTAGTTACATCCAAGAACTCATTGAACCCCTGTTTTTTCGGAACCCCTATTCTAAATTTTTCACCATCAGCAGGCACAGCCCATCCTTTTGGTGCAATTATGGAGTCACCAGGCCATATGATCTTCTTCAACTTACTAACTGATGTTGAGTATTTTTCATTAGGTTTCTTATTCGCTATGTTTTGACAAATCCCTTCTTCAGGATTCCAACACCCAATCAATCTCTCTGCTCTCCCAATCACATTGAATATTTCAAAAGCCGATGGCTGTAAATGCCCATTCACCAAATGGAAATCCCCACTCAAACCCTTAAATTTGATATTCAACATCTCTTTCAACAACATTGGACCCACTTCCGAAACCCCCAAATTCGCAATATCTGTTTTCCCCTCTACATCACTACTCCGACCCTTAACAAACCCTAAATTACTCACTTCCCCGATCCTCTCCGCCGCCATAGCCAAAGCCCAAATAGTATCATAAGCCCACAAAGCATAGATGTTTAACTCAGGCGCCGACCATTTCCATCTTCTTTTGAAATTCTCCAACGCTTCTGAAGCTGGAAAATGCGGACGTATCCCCAAAACACCCTCCATTGACTTGATACACAAGGGATTCATAGCGTCAAGACAACTGGAGAGGGCATTGGTGAGAAGCCAAGCATAGCCTTCAGTCATCATTCCAGCTTTTTCCACAAGTGGAAAGAGAGCAGACCCAAATGGGGAAGTGACGTGCACCAAGAAAACTCTTGTCTGCCTGTTCTTCATGTTATAGAGGTGTTTGGAGATTTCGTAGGGATCCATGGAGGTGGGTATGGCGTATTTGAAAGAGACACGAATGTTGGATTCTTGAAGTGCATCGGTGAGGTAAGGGATGAGGCCTTTGCCGTATTCAGTGTCTTCATAGATGAGAACGAGGTCGTGCCAACCGAATCCTTGGACGATGGTAGTGATGGCTTTGACTTGAGAAGAATCGTTTTGAGCAGTTCGAACGAAGAAGGGGCTGTGCGATGGAGAAATAGAGAGGCTTGTAGCAGAAAATGAAATAATGGGGACGTGGGCTTTTTCGCCTAGCTTTATCATAAACGTTGCCTCGCCGGAACTCTCTGGGCCTATTATTGCATGCACTTTCTCGTTCTTCACTAAATCCACCACTGCAAAAATATTGACTTGTGTATTAAAGTAATAAAAACTAAACCATAGATTAAAAGAAATTAGGTGACAATTTTCAATTTCTGTTTGTGGGTTTGTTAGTGAGCTCTTAAGTAATGCATTTTATTTGAGACTTCATGTAAAGTGGTTTTTTAAAGGGAGTGTTTTAAATATGTAGACTTTCTTTAGGTTTAAGCTCACCGGCGGAGGTTGCAGCAACCATGTCCTGTGAATCTCTAAAATGTAGAACCAACTTATTACGATAATCCGGATGAAATGCATAAAAATCGGCGAGTGCCATTTTGATGCATTGTTGTGCAGCCACACCAATGGATGGACTGACTTCATCAACAACTACACCAACATGTATGAAATTCACTTTTGTACTACTACTCCTCGTCTTATTTCCATTATTCAATTCTTGGTCTTCTCGGCCTTCAATCAACCAAAATAGTAGTAATAATAATGAAACACCTTTTGTCATCTCCATCTTTCGTAAGTGTGTTTCGGCCTCTCAGACCTTTTTATTTATAGACATCTAAATATAATTAAAACACTGAATTTTGGGGAATTTTCTTGTAATGGTATATCCGGAATCTGGAAAACATAATGGGAAAGTCATATCCTTTTTCACCATCAATCCAACGTCTGCAATTACCTCATTCTTGACTTCCACATATCCCCATAATTTGTTGTGTTGCGATGACAACGAAGATTCCATGGGTTTTCCTGGAATTAAATGAGATTTTTTACTTCAATTTTTGGCATAATGTGACAAATTACTACAACATTTATATGCAATTTCATGGGAAATTATGTATACCATCTTACGCGTACCCAAAAGAAAGAAAAAAATGGTATAACACCTTACTGACACCAATTTGCTGTGTTATGAACAAAAATATTAGGGTTTTGGTTATCTAGTCAATCCAAACGGATCCTAAATATGTTATCTAATAACTAAGTAGAGGTAAGTTTTTTTTTACGTTTTGTCGTATCTTTGCTTTATGTATTCGTAATTATTCTTTCTAATAAAATTTGTTTTTCTATACCTTCTGAACATAATGAACACGTTGTTAATGAAAAACGTAAATATTTGTGTCGATTCTCTACTATTCTAAGTTTTTTTTTTCTTTATTTGTTGATTCCTTAACCATAAATTTGCCATAAGAAATGATTGTAAACCCATGGTCTTAACATGATTTTGAAATTGTATTTTCATACCAACAAAATAAATTTTAAAAATATAAAATTAAAGATTAAATTTGAGTGAATAACAACTTATTTTAAAGGTTGTTTATTTTATTTTGATTTTGGAAATTACTCTCAGACAAGCATCAACTTACAAGTCATTTTCTGGATTAAGCTTTTGAGTAAATTCGTTGTAATTATTCTAAAAGGCCTAAAACCTACATTTTGCTTTACTTATTGGTGAAGGCAGCTCCTTGTGGCAGACACTGTTACCATCGATGACAGAAAATTATTTAAATGACACAGCAAATCTGGAAAAGTTGAGAAAAGGGCGAACAAAATTGGACACCTAACGAAAATTGAAAAACTGAAAACCGAATACACAACTGATCCAATGGTTTGGTTCGATTTTTTAGTATAAAATTGGATATCTGAACCGACAATGAATGAACATTAATTTGGATCCCTCGATTGTAAAACCGACAAAACCCAACCAACGTATCACTTAATACATTTATTCAACGAGAACAATAGAAAATTCCCCAAACGTCACAAACGACAAATTTGGGAGACCCCACTTACACATGATGAACAATGACAAAACAAGAAAGAACAAATTAAATTTTGCTGCTCTGTTGTTGACTTTGTCTAGCGGAGTTTCATCATCCGATTGGAAATTACCCTTCACAATGATTCTAAAAAGTGAAATTCTATGAAATAAATTGAATATTAAATTAATATAATTCATCTTCTAAATTAATTTCAGATTCTTAACCTTTTATATGATTGCTCAAAATTAAAAAAAAAAAAAAAATCTTTTAATTTGGGAAATCGTATGTAATTTGTAATCGGGGTTGGAATTATTTTCAAGTCATATATTGGAAAGTTTGAATAATCTTATGGCCACACCTACTTTTGTGACTTAATCACTTAAAATAACAACACTGGGCATATTTTAAAACCAAATACGACACCAAATGACTTAATCAGCTACTTTTGTGATTAATTAAATGATATATATGATGTTATTCTGTTTTAGATGACTTTTGATTGATCACATTTAATAATATTTTAGGTGTTAGATTTCGTAGTTTGTTTTCCAAAATAAAATAAGAATATAGTTAAGTTGTCACGGTGTCTTCAATGGTTGTTATGACTTGGTCATTAAATATATAATTAATTGAATGGGTATATTGAAATTTTAATTTTATTTTTTGGCCGCGTAAATATACCCAACAAAAAAATTGAATGGGTCGTTTGAGGTTTAATGATCATCGGTTGATTATTAAATATAAAAAATTACATATGCTTTTAAATAAAACTATTTAAAAATTGGTTCATAACCAATTCTGAAATAAACCCACGTATATTGATCAACGATGTCTACATTAAATCATAAGATGACTCGCATATGCTCTTGAAAACTCAAACTAAAATTATTAACTTTGTATTATAAACAATATAATAAAAAAAATACTAAATTTCTTTATGACAAAAATAATAAACATCAAACTTAAATTACTAATTTTGTATTAATAAATAAATAAAAACATTACATTTTTTTATAAACAAGAAATAAACATGGACTTAAAAGAATAAAAATAATCAAACGTAGTGTAAATATTTTGCTAATTTTTTTTTTATTTTTTATAATATTCTAATAATTTGTACAAAAAACCCATATTATAAAATTAAAAAAAAAGCTATATTTTTTTTAATTAAAAAACTAATACTATGAAAATTAAGAGACACTAAACTTAAAATAAGTGGAGGAAGTTGAGGATTTGGGGATTCAACAACTTTTTTTACTAAATAGTTTCTTTAACTACAATATTCAAATAAAATGTCCATTATGTTTCTATCATTATAAAAAAAAATTAGTTATTTATATGAATACCAAAACTAACCCTAAATGTTTGAACATTTTTAATTTTCACATATTTTTTTGTTAGTTAATGGTGATGAGTTTTAAATTATAATACTATATTTGTAAATTTACACATGATGTTGATAATAAAATAAGTTTATGATTTTTATATTATCTACTCAACTTATAATAAATGAAACTATTAATCTAACACCAAAGACTCTAAGATTTAACTATAATGGAAAACATTTTACATAATACTAGAGTAGTTAAATAAATACATAGATTATTATTTAAAATATTGTTTTTACTCGAAAGTTAAAACATAAATCTCATTTTAGAGAATACAATTAATAATTTAAAAAAGTGATATTTTTAAATACGATAAAAGAGTCAACTTATTTACAAATATAGTAAAATATAATTGTTTATCAACAGTAGATCTTAATAGACTCGTGTTTATAGAGTCTACTGCTATCGTAAACAAAAAAGTAACTCAACTAAATTTGACATGGTTGATATTTTCGGTAAAATCTTCTTCTTTTCTAGAAGTGCTTCCAATAATTTAATTATTTTCTAAAATCTCCTTAATCCCTAGGAATGGAATTGGTTTTTACTACTTAACCAATTTTTTAAATTACATACATAAATAAAATAATAATAATATATTGTCAACTAAATCTTAAAAGATAAATAAGAGTAAGTTTATGATTTATAATTTATAATATATAATATCAAATACATTTTTTTAAAAAAAATTAGAATACAATCTATGAATATGCTACCAAATATCTTTCTAAAACATAAAATACAATTATGTTTGATTGTATTCGTTGCTTTCAAATGACATTTGGGCGTGGAGTATGTAAGCGCCAATATTTGAAAGTAAATAATTAGAGGGCGATAAAAATGTGGGAGGGGTCTGTGGAAGTTAAACAAAAGTGTTTTAGGGTTTCGTTTCTCATCGCCCGAAGATCCTCTTACAATTCCGATAGCTATGGCGAGCACCAAAGTGCAGAGGATTATGACTCAGCCGATTGTAAGCTCAGAATAATCTATTCATTTTTCTTACTTCCTCATTTATCTATTTCTGTGCTTTACTTATAGTTTCCGTATGTGTCACTTTTTGTTTTTACTTCATCTCGGTGTTGCTGCTTCCTTGGAACTAGAACTTGATATTCAGGTTTCTTCAAAGTGCAACAACTTACTCCTCCAAATTTTGGTTACTCATCTCTACCTTTTCTGGTCTACTTTTGTTTTGCTGAAAGCTCGTATTCAGATTTGGCTATTTGAGCAAAAGGACCTTAGGATTGAAGGCCGAATCATTGTAAGATTTTTATTCAATGCTGGTTTACTTTTTTTTTTTTTTGCTATTAATGTAAGGGGGATATTTTGATTTTAGTTCTCCTTCATAGTTGGATGGATGGATGGATGCAATTTACTTTCCCATATGCTTGTTTCTCACAGTAATTCTATTTTTTAAGTCTAGCAAAAAGGACGTCAATGTTTTTATAATTCTTCGATGTCCTTGCTAAGGGGCCTTGAACTCCTACTCCACAATCTTATAATGAACTTCTGCAAAATTTATTGAGTTGGAAAACATGGGTCAAGTTGAATTTGAATCTAACCGAATACATTGGGATGTCTTCAAGATTGTGTTTACTGTTTTAGTATTTTGATTACCTTTTACATTGCTATCAAGAGTTAAAACACATGGTGGAAATTGGTTGAAATCTGAGACATAGCTTGAAATTGCCACTTATGTAGGCTATCAACAAACCGCCCTAGAAATAGGAATGGACCATAGTAGTTCTAATTTCTCATTTCTGTAGCTAGTGGTAATAGTCTCTAATGGAAAATTTTCCGTGGTTAAACTTATATATCAGTATTTAGTTCAATTGAACCAGACCTTTGGGATCACCAAAACTAAACTTTGTTTCCATGAACCCTCAAATAATGCCAAGGGCACTGATCAATTACTTCTATGATCTGCAGTATTCTTTAAGAAATTGGTTCCTCTTCTGTTGTTGGAGCACACCTTGAAATGTACGTTCTAAGAGATGTTCCCTTACCCTCGGATTCATTACCATCTGTCTATACCTCCTTGAAGTTAGTTTATTCTTCCACATAAGATTGTACCCTGTTTTTCTATACTTAATTAAGCTTGATTTCTGTCTCTTTTATGTCAAAATTCTCTTTATCAATCTTTGAATCATTTTGACCAGTTCAGCAGAAACTTTTCCCGATTGAATGTTGTTTTCAGAATTCTGACAAAGCATATTTGGGTTCGTTATTCCTCATGTGAACTGAGTGAATCAAGTCTTTAGTCTCTTCACTTTGGATATTTAATTGAGGTATGGATAGCAAAAAATTGAAACTATTTACAAAATATAACATAAAACTTAAATGTGCTAAAGAAAATTTGATAGATTTTGCTTTATTTTGTAAATAGTTTCAATTTTTTAATTTTGAAAATGCCCCTATTTAATTGTATGGAGTAGCGTTTTTTTTAATTAATTAATTAATTAATAAATAATAATACTAATAATAATAATTATTATTATTATTAAAACATGCCAATCATTGAGAAAAAATGAATGAATACATGGCTCAACAAAAAACCAAGCCCACAAAAAGAAGAATCTCACTATAAGAAGGGACTCCAACTATACAAAATCAAGCTCATAGAATTGGAGTAGCATATTTCATGTCCTTTTAGTCTACTTCCAGACTATTGCGATTTAATACTTAGTGCATCTATTACTTCTAATTTATAAGCAAGTAAAAAAAGCTGCAGCCATAAAGTCCATTATGCACTTTTTAAAAAATTGTGGGTGGTTGGACAGTTAGTAATGTAGCATACCCTGTATAGATCACGTTCTTCGATTATACCTTATTATGTTGTTCAATGAGCTAATGAGGGTGTAAATAGTCTGCTGCATAGATTTGATGTGTTCTCAGCATCCTGCTTATCTTTTAATTCACTAGACCCTTTGCTAGGACTACAATTTTCATCGTTGAGCGAAGAACCCTTGGGCTTGGGCTTTTTCTTCCTGTTTAAATTTGATATTGCATACGATATATGAAACTGTTCCTTACCCTAAAAAAGTTATTTGGTCATCTACTTTTCCCAATAATATAATAATATTCATGTAGTTTTTTCAACTATTAGCTTTGCCTTAGATTCTGTTAATACATGCAGGAGTGTGTTTGTGCCCTGTGCATTATATTGTACTTGAAAATTTGATTTTCTTTTTTATCGTTTTTTGTAAACTTGTAATTACCTATGTTTTGGCTGACTAATTAATATTGTTATAACTTATAAAGGAGGTAGTTAGAGGAAACTGATCCTTTTTCGTCATTAAATTGATTATATTTTCTTGGTCGTATAGGGATTTGATGAGTACATGAATTTAGTGCTTGATGATGCTGAGGAAGTTAATGTTAAGAAAAAGAGTAAAAAGGCACTTGGTATAGCCTTCTTTCCCCCTTGTTTGCTGTTGTTTTTTCTATATTTCAATGACAATGTTATCTGAAATGCCTTTTTTATGTCCCTTCAGGGCGGATTCTTCTCAAGGGAGACAATATTACACTAATGATGAACACGTAAGTGAAATTGAACTTGCCTTTCCTCTCCAACCCTTACACCAACTAACTTCCTTTTCTTTTATTTTTTTAGGGGAAAATGATGATCATCCAGCAGAATACATTATTGAGATAAAGTTTTCACTATCATTGTATGGTGCTATAGCTTTTACAGCTACCTTCTGTTTTGGAGTTGTATCTTTCAGCGTTTTAAGCCATCAATGATTAACTAGTTCTTTGGATGTATAATGTTATATTGCTGTTGATAGGTAACATTCTGGCAGTAAAGCTTTTACAATTACCTTCTGTTGTGAGGTTGTTTCTTTCAACGTTTTAAGCCATTGCTGCTTAGCTAGTTCTTTGGCTGTGTAATGTAGTTTTATATTGCTGTTGGTAGGTTATCACTGTATCTGTAAACCTTTTAGTTTATCATGCTTATATGGTTGTGTACGCCAACCAATCCTTGAAACTATGAATTTGGGTTCCTTGAATCATAAACTATAAATAATGGAGCACCGTTTGAGAACGTTCAGTTTATTTCGAGAGGGATAGTAGTTGCCCCAAATTCTGATTTTCTTCATCCTCGGAGAAAAAAGAGTGCCGCCCATCTTATCCTATGCAAGATTGATCACCAAGTTATGTTGTGAGGATGCGTTCTGAATATTACTTTTTAGAGTATTTGGTTGCAAATTTTAAAGAAAAACTTACATGCGGACATCTTTGCTTAAGGTAACTGTTCTGGGTATATATCCATAGACTTAATATTGGCCCAAGCTCTCCAGCAGTAGTGTGAGTATCCAAGTTCAAGCCATTATCCAGGAAGGATAGAAAACCACTTAACAAGAGGCCCATAGGCAGTGTTGGGTGTGGGGTACTAAATTATTCCCTTTTTGATCATATATGTATATGAGCAATAAATCTAATACAGTGCTGGTTCTGCTTTTGTCGTTTTTACATGATGTAGGCAATCATGAAGTTGGAAAGGGCAAGGTGAAGCAGATAAAAGGCAGACATCCATTAGTAGACTTTTGGTGATAAAAGGCACATCTGAGCACCAGGGTGTGGGAAGAAAGATTGGACTACGAAGCCAAGTGAAGGTGGTGGTGGCCGGTGGGACACACATGGGGTCAGGGAATCACGCCCTTCTAGCTCGTTTAACCATTGTCTTCTGCTTGCAACTGGGAGTATGAGAAAAGGCATGTCTACCCTTGAGTTGGAAAACGAGTGCGCCATCGCATTTGTTCTTCTTTTGCATTTATTGGTTACTGACTCATCTTCCACACATATCATTTCTCTTCCTCTCTCCTACTTGGTGCAACTACGCCACTCCATTCCATTTGGTGCTTTCTTTGACACATTCCATAACCCCTGATTTCCTTCTCATGATTGGAGAAATGCATGATTGTTTCACAGTGCTTGACACAACATGAAAACATCACTATTCTTTTATTTTACTTTCTTATCAATTGTGTTGAACTTAACCTTCGTTCTCTTCTAACCTTAGCAGTCACTTTTGGATTATGTGGCAATTTCGGGATAGTAATTTGTTCATGATATGTCGAGTAATATGATTCTGTCACTCCCGATTCTTTGGGAAGCCTGGCTGTCATCGATGCCTTTGCCCATGTGAGTTTTGGGTATACTTTCTCCAGAATGGGGTCTCAAATAGTGTACACTAGCTGCTAGAAAAGATAAATGCCCCTTGAAACTTTTGAAGACATAGCCTTGTCGCGATGGAACAATACGAGCTGAGGGATATATCGATAGTGAAATTTCAGGAAGCACAAAGGACCCTCACAAAAACAATATACAGTGCACATTCTGTTCACACTTGGAGGATTCTGATGCTTAGTTTCAATCTTCATGTGACAAGAAGCCTAATGCTCGGGCTTTTAGTTTATACTTTATTCATTCCTCCTGTTGGATTGTAGGATAACGTTCCTCTTGCCTCTTGACCTACTGAGATGAATGAGGAAATTACGTCACAAAGACAATTGCATTTTTTTTGTTCACTTTTGAAGACCACATTCCGATAAACATTGCTTCTAACTTCACTCTGAACAAGATTTGAAGACAGCTAAAATGAACTTAGTATTATTGTTTATGAACAATAACGAAAGCCTTATGATTCATTTGACTCACCGGTCGAATTTCTTAAATTGGTGTAAATAACTAAACATCAATAGTAAATTCTATCAATGTTTGTAGAGTAATTTCATATTTTTAAAAATTTTCACATTTATTGAGTAGCACCATCTCTCTTATCTATATTATTTACATGTATTGTGAAATTCTATCTTACAACTATACATTCCAAACATAAAATCATTAACTCCAAACTTGTCAACTCTTGTCTCTCGATCAAACGCTAAGAAATGGGCAGACCGTAGCATTTAACTTACTGTCCTGGGAAATAGAACAACTATCGTTGGAGTTGTCCTAGAACAGCAAACACAGTGAAGAAAGACGCTAATATACAATACATGCATAGTCAAACACAAAAGAGATGAAAAATCATTGATCCATTACCTTATCATCACCAAAGAAATCAACCATCCGCCGCATGAGAAATCTGATAGGATAAGAAAGGTGTGTTTGAAAGTAATAAAATTCAAATTGCACTCAAGATCTGGCAAGACCATACACACAAATGGGGCTCCAAAATTCTGCAAATCAGATTTGTGTGTCACTGCCGTCGGAAACACAAAAGGGGAATAACTACTGGGGTCGACATTTACATATACATTCCATTACATCAAAACGCAACACACAATAATGCTGATTATGATTCCCACCATGCATTATTATTATTATCATTATGATTAGTGCACTTCCTTGGACGATTACTTTTAGTTATTTTGATTGGATTTTGTAAGTTACTATGACATTGCTTCTTTCTTTTAAATTCTTCCCACTTTAGATTATATATAATTGTGTTTTTCTCAAAAAAGTAATGCCAATAAAGGCTATGTTGTGTAGCCGTGTAGGCTAATTATTCAATAATTGTCGCTAGAAGATAAGATACCGTACTTGTTTAAAACATTTGAGACATTAATTTCTACCTCCATCTTTACTTGGCTAAGCTAATTACGAGCATTTTCAAGGCGTGAAAACAAGACCGACATCCACAAAGAAACAAAATAAAACACAACAAAGAAACATTATCTATGAGTTGGATTCGAAATTTGAAACCGTACAATTGGCATTCGAAGGACACATGCGGCCAAATCTGAATGTTTTTTGGTGGTTGTGCCAAAGGGAGATGATATCCTTGCAAAGTAATGTAATGGTGGGACGCCTTGAGGATGAAGGGTGGGAAATGAATCTGTGAAATGTGGTTGATTGAAAAGGTTGTAAATTATCGGCCATTTTGTTGGATTTTTGACAAAATATTAGAAGGATTGTTATCGAAAAGCTTAAAAAAAAATGCAATGAGCTCCAAATACTATATGAAATAAAGATTATCTACCACACAATAGAAAAGTAAAGCAGAGGAACAAAACACAGAGTTTGATAACTGAAATGACACCTACGACTGGTAGTATGTCCATAAAAGATAAATTTACTAAAATAAGATCAAACAATTACATCGTTGTACTTATCTGTAATGACTTAGGAAATATAGTGACCATGAATAGCTTAGCTTCACGAATGATCACTTAGGCTCTCCTATCACTCTAAATAATCTTAGTCTCCTCCCAAAGTGTTGCATTAGTGAATGAACACTTGGGCTCCCCAAAGTGCGAGACTCCTTCTCAATATACCTTAGGCTACCCTTAAATGTGAGACTCTCGCTCACCAAATCTTTTATTATTTCCATCTTCAAATGAAGATTACTCGATGAACTTAGACTCCCTCTAAGATTGATAATCCTTTCTATTCTCAAGTTGTTGACAACCAAATTCACACGATCTAGAGTAAGTTTCGAGACCTACAACATCACATTCTTCTTCAATAACAGATTGACACAGTTGTGAATACTATTACACTCACAAGATAATAACTTCAATATTTTTTATGAATGACCAACTCTCAAAAGAAAAATGAACCTCTTTAATATGCACAACGGAAAAACCACGTAGACAACCCTAAAGCCCATTTTGCCATACTTAGAAAGGACAATAAATTTGCCAAAATAAACATAAAGAATTTTCTAGACAAGGAAAGGATATTTTGCAAAAATAACGTTTTTTTGAAACATCCATCTGACTGACACACCAAATACAAAGATATCCTGAAGAACAATAGAAAACAAAGGATATGACACACATAACAGAAAGCACTTAAACAAATATTGCCAACACTGAATATATATATAGAGTCATGACTTTAGCTCCTCAGTATCTCAGTTAATAACACTTTAAATTTTGAAGTTTTCAATGTAAATTCCTATGTTTATTATTTTTGTTTATTTAAGTTGTCAATTAATTTCTAGGTTTTGTTCAAGTGAGAGGTTGTTCCAAACACATTTTACAACTGCTGTGAACAGAGAGGAGAGGCAGAGGAAATAACTTGACCCTATGTTTAGCTTTGTCCTTTTGAATGTCTATTAATAGAAGGAGACAAATAAATTTGGTGTATGTTTCTGTTCCATTTCAAGGCAAACCCACATGTTGCATGTCCCACCTTCATCAACTTTACAACCAAACCCCCTTGATGGATCCAATATCCAAATTAAGTCCTCTCACTTACTAATCCATCCTCATTCTTCTCTCTCTTTTTGATATGGAGGGGAAGATTCTAACATTTGATCATTAGTATAGATGTATAATATTTTACTACATAGTGGAGTTATGTTGTAACATTTTTAATAATTAATAGAATATCATACGTACCGTAAAGGACATGAATCTTCTTAAAAGAGAGCGAGATAAATACGTCTCAACTAAATTATTTACGTGTTTGTTTCTCAATATTTACACCGAACTTCTTTCGTTTCAAGTATTTCTCTCCCCTTTAACCCTTTAAGATGGTATTCCATACTTCCATTTTCAAGCGCTCCTTGTAAGTTTCAACTTTATGAAATTTTAATTTTTGTAAGTTTTGAACGTAATCAATGGGGGAGCATATACATAACATTTCACTGATTTATTGAGGAGAAGACATTAATTTTGAGTGCCTCCGGGTGGATATGCAGATTGAATGGCTAATAAATCTAAATGTACAAAGTGCTTTAAAAAGAAAATATTGTGTATGCATCAATAAGATTAAAGGCAATGACAACAAAATCTAATAATTGATTGGAAGACCACTTCTTGCTCTACCAATTTGATATGTCACCCACCCATCTTCTTTATATCTTTATGTATTTTTCAAATATGTTCATAGCTTTTCCCATCACTTCATTATATTCTCTTCAATTATCATAATCATTTTGTGTCATTTCATATAGACGTCATCTAATTGCAAATCTTTTTTCGGACATACACTTCACTGTTAGGGTATTCTATTATCTATTTACTCCATTATATATCTTCAAAATAAAATAAAATAATATAATAGAGAGTAAAGAGATTTAAACTACAATTTTTTTTTCGCTAACACATTCATATCACTACATGTCCATTGTACGATTATGTTCTAGTTTAGTTCGGTGTTATCCCATTAAGTTAATTTTTATATATTCATGTTAGACTTTAGGTTCATTTAAAGGAGGTAGTTTTATTCCAAGAAATTGCTAAACAACATTTTAACTTAATTATTATTTAATCAATTAAGTGGAGAGATTAATAAGATTCCAAACATTTTTCCACTCAATTTCCTTAGATGGGCTCCACTCCCACCTTTAGGTTGATAATCATGTATCCTAATTGGTAATTAAAGAATTTGATTACAACCCATCATTTATCCAATTACCCTCACTTTGTTTTCTTAATTCCAATCAGGTACCTTCCTTAATCCTTATCCAACCTTCCTTATTATCTTCCCTTAGGCAAATATTATTCTTTTAGGGTTTTCATATTCTCCCCTCATCAAATAAACCATGGGGACACTAAAGCAAAGAACAAGAGAATCTCTAATTGAAAAATAAAATACATTAAAAATAAAAAGCAACAAAATTTTAATTAGAAAAATAATAATAAAAAAAAACAATAGAATATACGATCCATCGATGAAGGTCTAAATATTAATCAAATATTATATCACATGTGTTGATAATTGATTTGATTTTAATATCGTTTTCATTGTCTTTGTCCTGTCTCTTATATTTACACACATCAATACATCAATAATAAGGGAACATATTTTTTTTTATTTCCTAAGTTGTTAAGATTTAATTTTTTAGATTAATTTAAACTTATTTTCAAATTTTAAAATGTTAGCAATTTTATTTTTGAAATTTGAGTTTTGTCTCAATTTGATTTCTAAAGTTTTAAGATTTATGCTTTTTATCTTGATTTTTTTTTGGTTAAATACTTGTATTTGTTGTCAAGTGTTAATGTTTGTGAATTAATTTTAAAAATTAAAAATATTGTAATTAATTAAGTTTCACTATTTATTCACCGGTAAAATTAATTTTAAAAATTTAATTCATAATCAATTTGAATTAAGGAAAATTATTTCTTATGACAAAATTGTGAAAAGTATTTATAAATATAACAAAATTCAAAAATATATTTATAATAGATATTGATAGATTTCTATGAATGTAGTCTATCATTATCTATCATCGATAGATTATGAACATAGAGACATGATTAAAAATAAAACTCAAACCTCATATGTAAAATTATAACATTACAAAACTTAGAGGCTAAATTAAAATAAAATTATCAAATGAAAACTGAGTTTAAAATCTACCGTCCAAATGAAAACGAAACCCAAAATTAGGACAGGAGAGATTTTTTTCCCATAATTTTTTTTTAAAAAAAGAGGAAACTAAAAAGTAGACAAGAAAATGACAATATATATGTATATGTGGTGCATAACAATGACTTCATTAACAGCTAATATATATTAATTAAAGGTGATTAATTCGTGGCAATCCCACTTGCAAAAAATAATTATGTAAATACTAAACAAAGGCAAAGTTGGATTCATTGAGTACAGAAAAATTCTTATGCATTAAATTGTTTAATGGAGTACTTTGTTCCCTCCTCTAAGTGTGATTAATTAGTATTTAATGAATTAAATAGCTTATCTTCAAAGTTTAATTAACTGGTTTAATACTCCTATAGTTGTGGATGAGGATTTCAGAAGTTCATTAGGTTTTAATTAATTTAACAATCATCTCTTCTTCTCCATCTCTATATCTTAAGCTACCTAATTTCTGTGTTAAATAAAAACCCTAATTTTCATATTTCTTCACAAAAAAGAAACCGAAACCATCTTTGATCTTCAAATCATAATGGGTCTTAACTTTGAAAGCTATTATCCAACTTTTTGGTGAAGCTGAGAGCTTCCCCTTTTGACTGTCCAACAATGAATGCCACCCATCGTCCTAAAGCTTTTTTAATAATAATTGAACCACCTTTAACTCAGCTGCATCCATTTTTTTCTTTTTCTTTTTCTTTTCTATATATATATATATATATATATATATATATTATATTATGAATTGTTTTGTTATGGTTGGATTTATGTATATAGTTCATATGCCTTTTATCTTTTTCATTTTATTCATAATACAATATTTTTATTTCATCCATATTTTGTTTTGCTTAAAAAGTAGAATTGTATTGTCGGTATCACTGATTTTATTTGTCATTATACACTAAGCTTTCAATAAGCTTACTTATATATATATATATATATATATATATATATATATATTTTCCCACTTTTCTTCACAATTTTAACTTTCGTGTGGAGCTTCATCTTCTTTTTACATAAATATGTGAAAGTGATGTAGCTTTGTACACTATATATATCAACTTTAATATTATAAATTTAGTGTTATTAATTTAGAAACGATAAAATAAGAAAGCACTTGCGATTGATTTTGAGAGAAACAAAAGTGATTATAAAAAAAATCTTCGTGGTAAAACAATGAAACATTAATTCTTAAGATGGACGAGAAGTAAGGTGTAATTTGGAATTTAACCTAGGTTTGTAATTTAAATTGGATGTAAAAGTAAAAGTAGAGTGAAATAAAGGTAAGGTAAGAAGTTGTACACCAAACAAAGGACGACCTACAATGGAAAGGAAAGGATTGAAAGAGAGAGGGGATGGAGAAAGAAATGAAAGAAATTAATAATAATAATAATAATAATAATAATAATAATAATGGAAGGAGTGGGATTTGGTTTGGATTTGTTTAAAAAGAGAAATATTGTGGTGATTAAATAAATGTTTTAGGTTAATAAATCCAAAGGAAGGGAATAGGATAAGATGGAGTTAGTGTAGTGGGGGTAACATTAAAATGATTTCAACTTTATAAGATATTAAAATAATACAAACCCTTTTTTAGATTATTGGATGATTAATTAATTAATTAATTAATAATAATAATAATAATAATAATAATAATAATAAAAAGGAATATGCAAGTGTCCTTGACGTGTACGTCGAGTGAGGGATTGGATGTTTGTTCATATAAACCAAGTAACCTAAGTGAAAATTTCTATCACGCCACCATATTATGTACTCCTTTCATAACAATTATTAAATTGTATCTTACCTTTTTGTCCCTGTGTTTTGGATCGTACTCTTGCAACTAATTTAAGTTTTGAATTTTATTTTAATTTAGTTTTTAGGATTTAGAGGATTTGATGTGTTTCAGTACATGTTGAAAATAGGAAGTTTGAACCACATACTTTTTGGACCCAATATATTTAGATGCTAGTTAAGTTAAATTATAATTGGTCACTTTGACATTGATTTTTCATGAAATAATCACATTTAGTGTTTGATTCTAATGCAATTAATTAATTTTAAATGATTATGAAATGAAATTTTAAATTTAAAAATTCAATAGTGAGGAAAAATAATGAAACTTAATTTATTTTAATTCTTTTAAATTAATTAAGAGGTATTAATGGTAAGGACACAAAAGAATTATTTAGTGAGAAATCAAAGTTAAAAAGGGGAAATTTAAATTTTAAGTACTAATTGAAATAAAATTAAACTCTTCCGGTATAAAATTGTAACATTTAAAAATTAAAAATTAAATTGAAATCATACTCAAAATTTAGAAATTAAAAATGTAACCTTATGAAACGTAGAGAGTAAATGAAAAACTAAATAATTAGAGGTCATTTGACCCACTAAATGGAATCAATAAATCTAGAGTTCATATGTCGGAGTTAGTAAACTTGTCTTTGAGAGGTGTAAAATCATAAGATAGAATTATTCAATAATTGTGAAAAAGTTAATTAAGAAGTAAATATGAAGTTACTCAACAAATATGAAAAAATAGAGATAGATGACAAGATGAAGTTTTTCGATAAATATAAAAAAAAAAAAAGTAAAAAGATGAAAAGATAGAGTGTTACTAAATAAATGTGAAAGCTTTGATAATATTTATTATTAAAGTTGAGTTATTTACACTGTGTCAAAAGGTTGGTAGGTAAGAAATCCTTAAAAGTCAAAAGGAAAAGAAAAAGTGGTTTGAGTGTATATTTCACTAATTATTTTATTGGTTATCTTTAGACTGTGATATCATCCAGATGCCTATAAGTGGCAAAATAATGAAAAAAAAAAAACAATATGATTATTGTTCGTTTTCTTGAAAGATGTTAGATATCAAATTAAATTTGTCTTAACTCTCTAGCTTAAGTTTTTAAGTTGAATTAGTGATTTAAGATAGTATCAAAGTAAGTTGCTTCAAGATCTCATGGGCTCAAGTCCCTACATTGCTATTTCCTTCGCATTTGATATTGATTTTCACTTGTGATATTTCAAGCCGACAAGTAAGGGAAAGTGTTAGATATTATTATTTTGTCTTCACCTATTAACTTAAACTTTTGGGTTGAATCGATGATTTAAGAAAAGAAAAAAAAAGTCTAAATTATACTAAACTCAACAAGTTTCCCAGATGGTACCTTTTCTAATTCAGCTTTCTTAGTTGAATTCCTTCTTTATTTTTGACAAAATACTTGTTTGCGAATTTTGATTCTAACCTCATATTTTTTACAAAACAAGTCAAACCCACATGATACACCTGACATACATTTGATATACCTGATACATCTGATACACCTGATATACACTTGAGACACCATTGATTCATAGTTGATGCACGATACACTACTAGTATACACTTGATACACTACTGATATCCACTTTGATACACTTGTGATATACACTTGATAACGTTCTAATAGGCACTTGAAATACTTGATATACACTTTATACACTTGATACACATGATATACATTTGGTATACATTTGACACACTTGATATACCAAATATTTGGATTTATTATAAAAGTTTTGAATTTTTGTTAAATGATTGGGAAAAGAAAAATATATATTTATTGTAAAAATATAAACCACAAACGTATGCTTTTATAATTCAAACTAAAATAATCTACACCTCAAACACAAACTATTATAACCAATTATAATAATCTAGAACTATTTTAACTCACTAATTGTCCAAACCTCTTCAAACAGTGTTTCGCGTTTTTTTGGCCATAAAGTTGATAAAAATCAACTTATTTACCAAAATACAATTGTTTTATTTACCCAAATGTCATTAGACATATTTACATAACTGCCATTAAATTAAAAATCTTTAATATTTAGTCATTTTCAACATTTATGTATATAAATATATATCGGATGTATTAGGTGTATCACTTGAGTTAGACTTCTATTTTTACCATTTTTACAAAATATAAAAAATGTGTGACAAGTTTGCAAATCCTTAAACTCAAACTTCGACTCGACACTACAATTTTCCTTAATTCAATGATCCCTCAAATTAAAGGTTAGAATTAGTGATTAATAATTAGTCCCAGCATAAAGTGTAGAGAGATTCTGATCCCAATAGGAAAGCATCGCAATTTGGTGGAAAATAGGTTTAATTAATATTAAGCACATACATAACTTTTATTTCTGTTGCGTTACACTTACACATACGATGAATTTCAATAGCATAACCTTCCAAATGGTGGTAGGGACAAACCCCACCCCTAATCTTTATTTTCTTTCTCCCATCCTAACTATGCATATATGTTAAATATATTTTACTTTAATATATGCTCCCTTTCAATCCTTTAACTATTTCTTTTAATTTAAATTTCAAATTCTTAATCAAAACTCGTATATTCATAAATTAGTGGAGTTATATGCTGGGAAGAAAACTATATAAAAAAAAAATGTATATAATCTACAATCCAACTTAAATAGTCACATTTATTTACAATCGAGTTCAGGACGATCCAAATATCATACCCACGTGGAATATTTAAAGAAAAACACACACAAATAGTTAAGATGGACGTATCTTGGTGGATGATGATGATGATGAGAGTACAATTTCATAAAGTCATGTTAAATTTTGTCCAAAGCATAGGTAGAGCAATAAGTTTTGTTGTGGGACTGAACACATTAATATTTTGGATAAGAAGTTTGATAAAATATTTCTAAAAGTTGTACTATGATCATTGATCTATGTGGTGCGGTTTTCACATAAGTACACCAATGCGATTGATGAAAGTTAATTTAAAGCACAATAGGCTAGGCCCCTTTCTTTGTGTTTATCCTTGTCATGACATACCCATAATATTTCATGTCAACATCTTCACCTTTAATTTCAACCTAATCTAACATTATTTCTTCTTAATTAAAAAGGAGAAACTAGTTAGGTCATCTTAACGGTCTAAATTCTTGCTACACTTTTAAAATTTGATTCATCGAAGTATGTGTAGTAAACATTACACGAGTGTTCATGTTTTTTTTTTCTTTGGATTTATATCTCAATTATTTTTCAGACACGAATCTATTTTAGTGGGATTTAATAAGTTTTAACGATTTTTTAAGCCAACTTTAACATCAGCCACTGCTAGCCCCTAGGGTTCATAAGTTCAATTTATAAAATGTAATAATCCTTGTTCATTAATTAATTTAATAAAAGTGGTATACCATAGGTAGCATATATAAAATAATACAATATTTATAAACTAATTTAGCTGAACATATTGATAATAATTGTGCGATAAATGGATGTGAATTCATTATATATTAGAGGAAATAAAAACAAGTTATGCAATTTGTTGTTATCCATTTTAATAATTATGTTTTGTCTTTTAACTGATTATATCAAATCTTAATTAGAATGATAAATAGAAAGATTAACTCAAATATGAACGTTAATTGCACTTCTAACCAAACATTCATAAGAATATATATTAATTTGATAGAAAGAAAACTGTTTTCAGAAATAATTTGTATGCAAATATAACCATGCAAATCATTTCTGAACTTTTGAGTAGGCTCGGACAGAGTTATACTCTTTGTTACAATTTTTAAATTTTAATACTATATCGTATTAAATTATAATTACTAGGTTGATATTTTCGCATTTTCATGTTGTGATTAATATCGATGTGAGAGGTGAGTTGATATCTTTATTATATTTTAGATAAATCTACCAAGGAAAATTAAACAACAAAATGTTAATAATGTAAATATAATATAAAATATAAGTATTTGACATGTTAATTTGTTCTAAATTCACAAAAGGTTTATTTAGTAATTTAAAATTACTTTTGAATTTTGTTTAGAAAATTGTAAAAAGTATCCATTGGAATCAATGTCTTATCGATATTTTTAAATTTTTTGAAAAATTAAAACAATTTGAAACAATGAGTGAGTTATTATAGTTGAGTCATAATAGTTTGTGTTTGGAGGATAGATTATTTTAATTTAAATTACGGTAGTATGTGTTTGGTGTGTAAATCATTTTAGTTTAATAAAGAAATAGTAAAAATTATAGCAAAAATAATCGATTCACGTGAAATAGTAAAAACAATAGTAAATTGATAATTTTGGAATAAAACTTTAAAATTGCTTTTAGTACAATAAAAAAAATAGTTATTATAGTTTTAAATAATCAATCAACCATCCCAAACCTGAAGAAAATTAGTTAATTACCAACTTCGGAATATTTCCGTTACACTTACGGTGGGACCTTGAAGGTGTAGATGTCCTGAATGGCGTACTACCCATGTACGGTAACTGAAATTTTCTTTTTATTTTTATTTATTTATTAAAGATTTTGTGAAAAAAAAATAATAAAGGAAAAATAAAACTTGCCCAACTAGGGTTTAAAAAGATTAATATTTGCCAAAACGTCCCAGGAATCCGGTCCCTGACATAATCACTCATTGCTTATTACCAAACAGCCCTTTGGTGCGCTTTACTGTTTTCTAAGATATCAATGAATCGGAGGGCGCTGGGTCCCACCTCTCCACCTTCTGGTCCCACCTCTTACATTTATGACGACATTAATCATTCCCTTAACATTAACCCTTTTTTTAAAATTATTTTCTACTCTCTCTCTCTCTCTCTATCTATAAATAACGGTTCACGCCCCCACTCCATCTTCAACCATCTTCCTCTACAATTTCAAAAAAACAAAAAACAATTCAGGCCCTTTCTAACAATGGCGGCTAGCCGAGAGCCCTTCAATGTTTTACCGCACTCCGCCGCCCCGACGGCCCATCATCAACAACTACAACAGCAGCACTCCCCATGGCATTCCCCTGTTCCCTACTTATTCGGTGGCTTGGCCGCTATGTTAGGACTCATCGCTTTTGCTCTTCTAATCCTCGCTTGCTCTTACTGGAAACTCTCCGGTTACCTAGACGGCGGCGACGCTGCCAACCGAGAACACGATTTGGAGGTCGGCGGCGACGACACCCAGAAACAAGCTTCCCCTGTTTTTGAAGAGAAAATCTTGGTTATTATGGCGGGAGAAATGAAGCCCACGTATTTGGCTACACCCATGTCTAGTAGATCATCTTCTTTTGGGGATACGAAAAGTAATAGTAGTTGTAGTAGTAAGGGAAGTAGTACCGGCGACAAGGAGGAGAAATCGGTGGGTTTAACGGAGACGGTGAAACAGAGCACAGCAGATCAGGAGAAACAGAGTATAGAAAACAGAGAAACTCCTGAATCTTCAGATCCGACGACCCATTAACAATTTTATTTTATTTTTTTTTAAAATTTGATTTTGTTTTTGTTGGGCACTCATATGTGTGTCGTGTTCCGCCATTAATATAGAGAGAGAAAGAGTGGACAGGTAGCTCGTAATTTTGAAAGGTTTTGGGAATTTTTCCATCAGAAAAAGCCTGAAATTAAAGAACAAAAAAAATACGAGCTTTGGTATTAAATTCTGAAGTTGATGAGATTTTTTCCCTCTCGGAAATCTGTAAATCTATTATGAGACGGAATAATGAATCATTTTCCCTCTTTCAACAACAAACTTAAATTTATAAATGAATTATGAATTAATTGAGTACAAAAATGGATTAGATCTGTATGGAAGGCACGTGTAGAAGTGTGCGGGAATGAAGGGGTGAGTGATGCGGCGAGGTGAAACTGCATGCACCGTTTCATTTAATGAAGCTGTTTTCTTTTTTTTTTTTTGGATTAAATTGGTTTACAAAACGGATTTCAATAAATTGGAATCACTGCACAGCACAAATGGAAGCTTTTTTTTTTTTTTTTTTTTTTTTGAGTCTGTGGGTAAATGGGTATGTTTTGTCAGTTTTCATTTGAGCTGTTGGTGCTGTTCGGATCTCAGATTTGAAAATGTGTAGTACTGCCACAGTAATTTTCTATACTCCCCTCCCCTCCACTTTACTGAAGACATGCTTGATAGAGAATTTGAAAACAAATCATCAGATTCAAAATTGGATATATAAATATATATATATATACACACACACACACTTAGAGAAAATTGCACAAACCATTTATTTGTTACAATTGTTACATCGATAGATTAAATTTGGGTGACTCACAGTAAGGACAAAATTGTCATAAGATTATTTTTGGTACTATTCATTCTCTTGACCATTTTAATCTTATGAATAGTACCACTAATTGTGGTACTATTCATAAGATGATTAAATTCATTATTTTTGGTAAAATTACAATTTTGACGCCGTCAAAATTGACAAATACATTTTAATCTTTTTGACCATTTTAATGCAATGGAAAAATTGTCCAAACCAAGGGCTTCTTCAACTCCCCCCCAACTCCCAGACCTTCGATCCCACCCCACCGGCGATGCCTCAGTCTTCAACTTCAAGGATGGTGCGGATTGATCCTCGGGTTCCCGATTATGTTCTCTGATGTCGAGTTGTGTCTCAGGCTGGCTCATAGATTCCTCAAGCAATTAGGGATCGAGCATCTAAAATTGGCGAGCTATTTGAATTCGCACTTAGGTAGAAAGCTAAGAAACAAAATCAGATTTACAGAGATTAGGTTCTCACACGCGGAGGCGAGGAAGGTTTCTTTACTTGGGACAATTTTGCCCTTTTCCTACACAAGTGTGAGGCACCAAATTTAACCTAGGTATTTAACCCTTTGAATAGTTTAGGAGTGGTGATTGATCGGATTAAGAGTTTAGGGCTGTGATTATAACAAACTTCTTACCTTAAAAGACATAAAAAATTGTTTTTAGAATTCTTACTTTTTGATCCTAGAATCTAAAAGTATTTTAACATACGTGATTTAAACATATATAAAATAGAATCTAAATCGTCTGACTGAAACAACAAATAGATCCTTTTATCTTTTTATGCTACTATACTGTGTGAATTAAGGGATTGACGAAGAATTGATTTAAGATAATATAATTCAATCTCATTATATTAGTAAGATTTCTGGAGTCTTTTACTGAAAATCGTTAACACGTTCATGATGATAGAGTCATTTTGAATTCACCATAATAAGATGAACAACTCATCTATTTTATAAACATAATAAAATTTATTGATTTTTTAGATATAAGATCTAAAACGAATATGTTATATCTTTTAACAATACAAGTGAGATCGAGAGAATTTGGACTTTCTTTTTATTCATAAATAAAAGAGTACAAATAAATAACTACTAACTTGTGTTCACATTTCACACCCATTCAATCATTAAAGAGAAAACGTTATGATTTCCTATTTTTGCTGTTTCGGACAATTAAGCAATTCTCTTTAATAATTGAAGTAAGTTGTCAATAAAATTTAGGAAACCTTTTCGCAACATTATTTTCATTTATGATAATACATCTCCTTTTAAAGGAAGAAATCGACATTTTAAGATCCATTCTTATCATTTATTCTAATCCATCGAGCAACGTTTTAGGTAAGTACCAATTTAGTCCCTAATTTAACTTTTGTCACAAATATTTTAACGGATTAATCTAAAAATTTAAGTTTGTAGGTAAAGATAAAATTTAATATTATATTGTCATCTAACATTTTCAACGAGTGAAAATCAATGTTAATTGATGAGGAAAGTTATATTATAGATGTTCGAACATAGGACCATTTTGGACTACTTACTCTTAAACCATGTTAAAATATAAATTGACTAATTTGATAATTATAATATCTAACATTAACAATTTAGTCTATGTACTTCCTAATTTGCAACAAATTTCTAACTCGTGTACATCGAATAAATTTATTTAAGAGTTAAGTTTGTTTATAAATTATAAAGACGGTAACTTACATAAAAAAGAAATTGACAATTAAGTTTGTTGAGATGTTTTCTCGATAGAGATTAAATTAAATCGTCAAAAAATTGAAATTGCTTACACTAAAATTCAAGGATTAAATTATTATAGATTTAAAAGTAGAGAGATTGAGTTATGTATCTGTCAGACTTTTAATATATTGGCCCATTTGAACAAAATTTAGCATGCAATATCTTGCATGAATTCATTTCTTAAGATCTAAGATTTAAATCTTCGTACTCCATATTTATTAGACCCAAAAATTGTAGTATATTGTTGTTAAATTACAAATTAACTCTCTTAAAGTTTTCAATTTGTTTTTTTTTTTTGTTTCTAAACTTTAAAGAACGTCAAATGGATTCCTAAAATTCTGATTTTTGTATAGTAATTCTCTTATCTTTAAAAAGTATCGTATAATCCTTAAAATTTCAAAATGTTTCTTAGTATCTGTTATTTACGATTTTCTATTTAACCAAATTTAATTTGTTTCATTCAAAGTTTTAAGAAATTGGTGAATCTATTGGACATAGAAGAAGACTTACTAGATATGAAGCTCAAAGAAGGTTAAAAGGACATCAATGTGAAAGTTTAGGACCTAATTTTAAATTGAAATACCAAATAGATCACATCAAATTTAAAATTTGTGTAGTAATCTTGTAATTTAGCCACGTGGTGTAAAGAATCCAGCTGAATTATGTAAAAGCAAAAGGAGGGATAAGATATTATGGTGGTTTAGAGTGATGAACTGTTTATGAATAGAACCACAAAAAAAAAAAAAAAGTGAGCATAGGAATTGGGTTTTAATTTGTGAATATAATAAAGAGAAAAAGACCCAAATGGAATAAAGGTGTTAATTTTGTAGTCTAATCGCATTCATAATATACCTATAGGCCTATGTTGCAAAGGTTAAAGAAAATCTCATATTCTCATTGTGTGTATATATATAATGGTGGTGTAACGTTCCATGTTTAGAAAGAAAAAAAGGAATAAACCAATATCACATCTAAATGAGATGAATCATGATGGCGTGAAAAGATAGTTAAGAAGACTTGGAAGAAATAAAATTTACTATACTTATACCAACAAGGTCCACGTTATTTTTTAGTGACTTAATCATAAAAACTTCAAAAAGCGTGTTTAGTTTAAAACAATTTTACGTTGAATAACCTTCTAAAAATTTATGTATGATGCATGTGAAAGAACCCGTGTTAATTTTTCGGGACAACATTCACTCTTAAAAGCTTTAAAATATAAACAAAGATTACACAAATCATTCTTACTAAACCCTAAATCTTAAAACGGTGACTCATAGGAGAGAGAGAGAGAGATGGAGGCGTTTGTTTTGAGAAGGTTTTGCATAGTTAAACCTTGTACGACAGCAACATAAAATAGGGCAAAAACAAGGAAAACCTTGTAAAATCCTTAAGCCCATTGTTTTCTTTTTGTTTTTACTTTAAAATCCCATAGCTAGTGCCACGTGTTCATCACTATTTAAATTAAAACATCAAAATATTTATTTATTTTATTTACTATTTCATTTAACTCATATAATCATCCACTAATACAACACATAAATATAAATACAAATATCTTTTTAATTTATCCACTATATATATATATATATATATATATCATCATCATCATCATTACTATCATCATCATTACATATTGAAGATATTTTCAAAACCAATATAAATTCATTTGTTTATGTTGTTCTATTATTGTTTCCTTTTGATCATTAATTAAAATTCTCAATTAGATTGTTCTAATCATTTAGACAAAGATTATCTCTTCAAAATATATGGATATGACACTCCTTGATCAAACAAACCCCACTAATTTTTTACTAGAATGCTTTTTCTTTAAAATATAAACGGTGTGTTATTATAATTTATATTTGAGATATTGATTATTTTAATTGGTGTTATAATAGTTTGTGTTTAAAATGCAGATTATTATAGTTTGAATTATAATTGTATGCAAATTAACGGTAGGTTATTTTAGATCGTGTATAATTATACTATTATTCTTTATCATATCATTTTTGGAAAATATAATTCCACCGATTCATATAAAATTTACTTTAGCTCTTTATGTATAAATACACACATAGCACTATATATATGATTTTTTTTTTCAAAAGTTCATTTTTATTTGAACAAGTTTTGATAGAAGTTTCTTAAAATAAAAACACAAATGTATTTGACAATTTTTTTAAAAGCATTTATATACACATTGTTTTTGGTTTGTTATATATTTTAAAAGTGTTTTTATTAATATTTTTAAGATTGACCGGTGGCGAGTATAGGTTGTTTTGGAACCATCAAAAGTAGTCGTTGAAGATTGACCAGCAACGATCACCAGAAGTGATGTTCAAAAGTTAGCCGACGAACTTCTCAATCCTTGAAACAAGTACCCCTTGGAGTTGAAGAAAAGTGATTTACTTGAAATTCTAGTCATGATCTTCAACTAAAACTAAACTTAACCCTAAACAAGGAATGAAATATTATATTTAACTCCACTTCACTCAACTCTTGAACTCAAACATGCCCTAAATGAAAATGAAAATTAGATTAAGAAAAAGATTTCTTTGATTTTTGTTTTCTCATTTCAAAATTCTGTTCTTAATTAACTGTGTTTTTGTTTTTGTAGAAAAGTCGTGGGGGCATAAAAAGATGGGGAGCTGTGTAGTAATAGGCATTAAAAGCTGATATTATGTTGGCTTTGAAAGGACTGTTTATCCATAATGGTATTCCAACTATGTCAGTCCCTCACCCCTCTTTTATTATTTAACTTTAATTATTTGTAATTCTTCTCTTTTGCTGAGTCCTAAGTCCAAAGCAATTCTTTCCATAAATTTTGTTATTAAAATTTTCATCACTGTGGTGTTTGATATGATCCTTTTGGCTCTTTCTCTCTCCAGCCATTACTACTTTTTTTTTGTACTGTAATTCTGGACTGATATTGGGGAATCGATTCTGAAACATGTAGACATTGAAACTGTAAAAAGCAACAAAAGAAAAAGGGTATAGGTAGGGCTGGACAGTGGAGTAGATTTGAATAAATTGAAGCAGATTCTTTTCCCATCAGAAACAGTAAAAGGTGGCAACAATAATAATGATAGCGAAGTCCCATTGAATTTACAAACAACATACATAGTGATGTTCATTTTTAAGGTATTCTACGTTGAAAAATACTCGGCGAGAATAGAAAATGAAATGGAAAGCAGAAATGAGGACGATAAAGCCATTCTTAACCCACCATCTCTGGTGGACTATACAGATATATGTATAGGCCACTGAGTGTCAGATTGTCAGTATCAAGCGGCCCATTTTAGATTAAGAACTTGTTCCAATGTTTTTATAACCACATGAAGTGGCAATGAACTCTTTAACTTAATAATAATGAACGCACCCATGAAATTTGAGCACAGTTGAATTTTAAAAATGGCATTTTGTTGCACATCCTTACGATAATTTGGACATATCATATAAACTGTCTTAATTTTAAAGGCATGTCGAGCATTTTGGGAGAGCTAAGATTAAATTGAACCACATTATAATGTCTTATTATTGCAATTTGGAAATCCACTAATTCGTCATTCCAACTACAACGACATGCAATTCATTGCACATCCATTATTATGTGTCTTGAAAACAACCCTTCGACTATGGTTTCAACTCTTTCTCAAGTGATGGGTCGTTTTGTTTATGGCCCCTATATCTATTCATGTGTTTTGCTTTTTTAGGCCCATTCTTTCATTCATTGTTTTGGTTGTTATTCATTTTATTTCATAATAATTCACACCCTAATCTACGATTTCAACTTACGTGAACTTAGATTAACGATAACACAAAAAATATGTTATTTAATCTTGCTTAATTCGAGATTGCTCTATAATTTTATGTCTCAATTTGACTATTTTGTAGACTATGAGGAGATCAAGGGTAGATTTTGGTGTTGATGTCGAAATGGAGTTTAATTAGGCGAAAATGAAGTCAAAGGGAATCCATCGAGACAAACCGTGGAAGAAAAGGCTAGAAATGACCTTTGTCTTGCAGCTCCGCTGCACCTATCTGCGTTGTGCATGATGTTGTAAGGTAGTAGCCCTATTATTTAAGAAAAGTGTACCACGTCGCGGCGCTGTGATGATTATTATAAAAAGATATTTTGTCGCTAGGTTATGGTGACCTTCGAATACAGCCGCTTTTGGACGTCTTCTCCTCTACTTTCTAAGATATTTTCACTTGTTTTCGTTCTCTAAGTACTCTTCCTCATTCCTTAGTATGTCGAGAATGGGGTAAGGTACTTTCTTTTAGTTTGGGTTTCTCCAATAACTCCATTGCATTTTGTGAGGTTTCAATTCTTCTTCTAATGATTAATTTCATATTGTCAGATGCTTATGGACTCTATTATGAATGCTTTTGATTGTGTGCAATTCTCTTTATTAAGTTGTACGTAATGCGAAAAGAAGCAATAAGTTAAGTTAGCTTAGGAATTAATTAGATCTTGTATTGCTCTAATTGACTTAGAATTGGACTATAGGTCAAATTAGGCGCTTGAAAATTAGACTCTCGCTTTCACTTAACCATAATCTTAATACAATTAGTATAAATTAAATCTAGTATGCTTTTCATGGGTTTAACTTGGACTAGTTCAATGCTTAGGTCTAACTTTTCTAATTAAATTGGTTAGGAGTACCAATTACTAAATTCAATAAGGAGAATTCAATAATCGAATGTATGATTAGAGAGATCTACACAATCAAAGCTAAACTTTCTCAAATCGATTTACAACTTTAGTTACTTGTCTTATGCAATTTACTTTACTTGCAATTGAAACTATCACAAAACCTCCCTTTGTTACCTTGGTTGTTTAATAGTTCTTGTGGTGTAATTTAGTTAATTATTTGGTCCAGATTTAGGCGAGAAAATTTGCTCGACTAATTAAATCTAATAATTAATTCATTTTTTGTGGTTTCTCAATGGTTCTGTTTACTTAGGATATAAAATGTATATTGACTTGAAGAAGAAAAGGAAGGGAGTTACATATGAAGTTGGGCACTGTACTTTACCCAGTGGGTTAGCTTATGGTTCGGGCCCAAAACTATTTGGGCTAAGAATGGAGTCGCTCAGTGAATGGGCCTAGTTTCTCATTGATGAACATAATTTAAGGGTTCGAGCTATGGCTACCAATCTACCATGCATAGACATCGTAGACAATGTAATAATTAGATCCAAAATATTAATAGATATAATACAATATAAAAAGATTTGTATATCAAAATAAAACTTAGATTCAACTATCGAAGTCTATCATTTTGTTATCGATAGAAGTTTATCACAAATAGATTTTGTTATATTTGTTTGTTTTACATGTAATTAATAATCTTAAAGTTCTATTTATTCTAATTATCCAATTTAAAATACAAATTAGAAGGCTTAAAATTATCCTTATACTTTTTTTTATATATATATAATATTTTATTTTCGTTGTTTTCTAAATCAAGAATGATTATGATCGTCCACCTACTAAATATTTGACCAATCGCCATTGGGAATTATATTTATAGTGGATGGAAAAGATTTTATTATAAGTTTGTGAATTAAAAAAAAAATCTAGTAGACCACATAAATTTAAAATTTTAAAAACCTACTAGACGCTAAATTGTATACCTATTAAACATGTATACAGTTGTCTAACACAAAATTAATGTTTTCTTTTAGTAAAATTATTTTATATAAGAAAATTGTTGGACGAACGTTTATAAATATAATAAAACTTTAATTTTTATGTGCGACTATTAACGAAGTGACAATTTTTCTATATTTATAAATATTTTGTACAGTTTTGCTATAATTAAAAACATGATGTGTAAAAATATAAATCTTAAACTTCCAACCTCATTGGAAAATTTGTATGCACATTTGCTAATGTTGGTCTTTCATGGCCTACTAGATTAAAGTATTAAACCTCCAATGAGAAAATATACATAGACAAAATAAAATATTTAGAGTGTAATATAGTTAGTACAACAATTGTGGAGAGACCAATTCATTTACTGTTTGGATCGAAAACCTTCGAACTTGAGAGAAGAAAATTGTGTTAATCATAACTCACTTTGACAAGTTTGGGTGTAAACTAATATTTTATAAATGAAAGGTACATGTTATGATTATATGAATTGAGGCAGGTCCCTAAACGCAAAATTTCTTTAAGAGTATGGATGATGATCTGAGTGAAAAAGAAAAAGAAAAAGAAAAAGAAAATAAAAATTGACGTTGTTGAAAGTAAGCACCCAGGCAGCATATCCGACGAGAGAAGGCCGGCCAAGGTCGGCTTTGAATACAAATTACATGTGGCAAAGTTAGAAACATAGTTAGGTCGGTTTAAAAGAGGAAATTTTTATTTGTATCCACCCAAATCATATGCTGACTTGACGCAAAAACCGAAGCTGGCCAATATGGGATCCTCTTTCAGTTGCTGTGATTCTGAGAAAGTAGACCAACGGTAATTTCTTCGTCTCTGATCTGCAATAATGGGTTTTAATTAATTTTATGTTTTTGCGATGAATTTATTAATTTGTGTTCTTGGGAAAATTAAGGTTGGGTAGTGGTGGCGACAGTAGTTCATGGAGGATGTATACGTACAAGGAGTTGCATGCGGCAACTAATGGTTTCCATGATGATAACAAACTGGGAGAAGGTGGATTTGGAAGTGTTTACTGGGGAAAGACTACTGATGGCCTTCAGGTAACTTTAATTCTATTATTGATGTATATTTGTTTATTCATTATTGTATGTTGGTGCTTAAATCTCATTGGATTTAGATGATGTTATGTTATGGGCCTCTACTGGACAAGATCTCTAGCCCACTTCTTCGGTTTGATCTCAATTTGTTCCTGAGTTAGAACTATGTAAGAAATCCTTGTACAGTGTCAAGTCTACTGCACTGCACAAAAGAAGTAAATCAAGACTCCTCTTGTAGAGGTTATTCCCTCTCTTATTTAAGGTAGTTGAATAGAGCTATTTATAGGTTATTTCTCTTACATATTCGCATCTGTCGGTGTAATGTTGGTGATGTCAAGGATGTTTTAGAGCTCGGGGTTGCAGGGTGCAATTCGAGTTTAGCTTGATTATTTCTCAGAGGTTGATATATATTCACCAACTTGGTTGTCGGCCAGAGCACTGAGGGGTTGACATTTTTGTTTTGGTAGCCACACTCCCTTATGTCTCTTCTCAGTATTCTATGGGCTTAGTCCAGCAAGTGTGCTTAGGGGCCTTGGGCAAACCCTCAACATTGTATATAATAATAGTTGCACGAAAATTGTAATATGATAACATATTTTTAGAGCTAATAATTAAGCGCGTAACCATAGCTTTTATAATGAATTGTAAATATAGAAAATCAACTAGTGATAGTCTCTATATTTAACATACTCTTATTAGTGAAATGATCTATCATAAATAGACTTCTTTTATATTATGTTACATCTACAAATAATTTGATGAAATTACTATATTTGCAATTGAACAATTACAAATATAACAATTAATTTCAAAGTATTAGCATATATAGCTAACATTTTACAAAAAAATTATAAATATAACACAATCTGTCTGTCTGATAGACTCTAAATTTGTATTGCTCATAGAATCTTATGGTATATATATATATAAGGTTTTGGAAATTAAAAGTTATGGTGTGTATATATATAAATGTAGATAGCAGTGAAGAAATTGAAAGCGATGAATTATAAGGCGGAAATGGAGTTTGCAGTGGAAGTGGAAGTGCTGGCGAGGTTGAGGCATAAGAATTTGTTGGGTCTGAGGGGTTACTGTGTGGGGACTGATCAAAGGCTAATTGTTTATGATTACATGCCAAATCTCAGCTTACTCTCTCATCTTCATGGCCACTTTGCTTCTGAAGCTCTCTTGGATTGGAAAAGAAGATTGAAAATTGCTCTTGGATCTGCTCAAGGCATTTTGTAAGTTTATTTAATCCCTCCACACCCTTACTACCTTGTTAAAAAAATAATAATAATTAGAGGAAGTTAAGTAGTAGGATTAAAAATCAAAGGCTAATCTGTCACTTGATCAGCTGTTATTAGATGATTACTGAACAATAGATAGGGTAGCTTGGTATATATTTGAAGTCTAATACTTTTTTTAATTATGTTTTGGTTGGTATGATGTAGGTATTTGCACCAAGAAGTAAAACCCCACATAATCCACAGAGACATAAAAGCAAGCAACGTACTACTAGACTCAGATTTTGAGCCATTGGTAGCCGATTTCGGGTTCGCAAAACTAATCCCCGAGGGTGTTAGCCACATGACAACGCGTGTCAAAGGGACGTTAGGTTATCTTGCTCCTGAATACGCGATGTGGGGCAAAGTTTCTGAGAGCTGTGACGTGTTTAGCTACGGGATACTTTTACTCGAGCTGATGACGGGAAGGAAGCCAATCGAAAGACTCCCGGGAGGAGCAAAGAGAACCATTTCAGAATGGGTTAATATGACAATAAACAAAGACAGATTCAAAGACTTAGCTGATAAGAAACTTAAGGGACAACTGAATTGGAAAGAGTTCGAACAAGTAATGAATTTAGCATTAATGTGTGTCCAAACGGAGGCAGAGAAACGGCCTACAATAAAACAAGTGGTGGAAATTTTGAAAGGGTTGATGGCAGCTGATAATGCTGGAAATAACAAAGTGCCCGTATTTACGAGTATTCCAAGTGTGAGACCATATGATAGTAATAATAATAATAATGATAATAATGATAACGAAGATCATCATCGTTACCAGCTAGCTAGCAAGGAATTTCATGGAGGTGGAGATGCACAAGAGAGTTTTGATTATGGGGTTTTTAGTGCCATTGAAGAGCAGAAGATCATAAGAGATTATCCTTACACTATTCATAAACAACCACCTCAAAAATTTTGGAGAATGAATGCTTAACATGTTAATTACAAATGAAATTAACATATTATGGGAAACTTTTTGTAATTTTTCATGCATGAATATATAGTCTATATAGTTTATGATTTTATAGATGTGTAGGAAAGAAAGGGTGTTATATTTGATTTTAGGTTTTGTACTTTACCATTTGTAATGATTTAGTGTTGTGGTCCGAAAAATTTATGTCAGAGTTAAGTATCAATTTTAATTAAAAGATTTTAAGGACCAAATTGAGAGAGGTGACTTAATTTTTTATTCAAAAAGTTAAAATACTCTTGATCAAAGACCTCATTTCATCTCCGGTGTTGATCCTATCATTCATATTTACCCAGTATTCATGAACCCCATATCTCCGGTGCCGCTATCGTTCTCAAATTCCTTCGATTTGAACCTACAAATGCATACCAATATGTTGTCCTCTGCAGGATATTTTAGCCACTCACTCTCTCAATTTTACTATCAGATGCATTACAAGTACTTAGTACTTTGTGATGATACCATATCAGATTCAGTTGTGTATATAAAAGTATATGTGTGAGATTGGAATTTGGGAGGCAGAGATATGGAGTGATAGGGAAGGGGCTCCCATTTTATCAAGAGTCAGACATGGGCCACACCAGATTTTATGAGCTGGGATGGGCAGGGTGACGTGGACTGCATATGGGACCACAAGGATGTCACATGTTGCCCGGCCCAGTCCGCACGTGAAGACACGGTGCTGGAAACCCTACCACATCACCCTCGACTTGCTATCACAATACCCTAACATTTGATTGTATCACAAAAGTAAAAAATTAGTCGTAAATAGAAGTATAAGGATCCAAAGAAAAGAAGAATATTAGTTGAGAACTTAAAAAATGTAGATATAATAATAGTGTTTTTCTTTGTTTTGTTAAAAAAAAAACAAAAAAAAAAAACCAAAGAAATAAATTAGGGTTTGGCATAGTGTGTCGGGATGTTGTCGTGGAGATGAAGAACCCATGTGACAACAGATCACATAATAAAAACGGTCCCCTAAAGAAAAAACAAACTCTTTTTTTTTTATTACCCAAAATGTCCCTCTTTTTATCTTCTTATCATATCATTTCCCTGCCTTCTGCTTTCTAACTCTCAACTTACTACAAATACAGGAACTCAAATTGCCTCTTGACATGAAAAAAAACAACATGCTTCCTTAAATGCATTACTTCTCTATGCATTTTTTTATGTTGGGTATACTAATGATCTACAATGTCCTGTAAATTGTAATTGTTTACGATTATGTTTTTTCTAAACGTCCATGGCACCACTGTTGTCACAATCGTTTACGATCAAGACTTGCTTATAAATAAACACATTTAACCACTTAAGAAGGGGGACTAATTAAGTAATGACCTCCAAAGAAGAAATTCAACCTTATTTCTTTTTGTGCTTTACTAAAGTAGTCACTCATACTAATAACTTAAGCATCATAATGAAATAGGGTAGATACTAAACGGGTGAAAGAATCTCTCATTCAAGTCAACTTAGACAACATTAAAACCAAACCAAAGGACAAGTGGGTCAAAGATCAAAGGTAAACTAAACTCAAGCACTCTAGTGGTTGAGATTATCAATGTTGACTAATAGATCTAAGAAGTCTCTTACATAAATAAATGATAGTGTAATTTGTACATCGAATAAAAGAATAGGAGGGCATAGTCTACATTTGAAGGACCGAAAGACCATTGGAATAACCTACATTTTAATACACTTAATGAATAAGCTTAACTATATAGAAAGAATGTTAAAAGCAGATGAGGGGGAATATGCACCCCCTTGCCTTTTTGTGATCCGCCCCTAGTGTGAAATGTGTTTGTGTATGTCTATATATATATATAGTATATACACATATATGACTAGATATTACCTTTTCCCCCTTTGTTTTATTTGTTATCAATATGATACTCAAAATTATTCCATATAATTCTCTTTTGGTTTTTCTATTTAATTACTTCTACTTTGTAACATTTTTAAAAGGTTAAAATAAGAGTCATGCCTTGGCATAATATCAAAACGTCAATCTATTTTGCTTTGCTGCATCTTCAATTTGTACTACTAAATTCTATTTTACAATACAATATGACAACTCTCAGTCCCTTCACCTAATCCATTTTAAAAACACTGTTTTATACTTAAAAATTAAAGGTTTGAACCCCCTTTAAATTATTGTGCTCAAAAGAAATATATTTATTTTTCCATATTTTTCACCCTTATATTGATACTATATAAAAAAAATTTGAAAAAAATATACTTTTTGTCCCAGAGACTTGAAGTGTATGTGGCTAGGCACCATACATGTCTTACCTTCTTTTCTCTTATAAACACCCGAACGAATCTATATTTCGATATGCAAATTTTACGGTAGATCCATTTTTCGGCATCAACAATACATAAATAATGAGAGTCACACCTATGCTGCAATAACAACATGTCAATCTTTTTTGCACACATTATGCAAACAACTTTTACTTTATTGACCTAATCTAATTTTAAAATATTTTCTTTTTATTCCAAAGGGTAAAAGTTTGAACCCCATTTTAAACTGTTATGTTAATAAAAAAAAAAGAGATATATCTATTTTTTCAAATTTTCTCCCTCTTATTATGGGCTGTCTTCACATAGATAGAGATACTCTATAAAAGAATATTTGAAGAAAAATGCATTGTTTATGTATTTGGTAAATGATACCTGCCCTAAGTATCAGAATATTACATTTTTAGTTCTTAAATGTTGAGTTTAACTTCAATTTACTCCTTAAATTTCAAAATTCTTAAATTATGTGTTTGAATTTTTTTTAATTAACTCCTTAAATTTCAAAGTGTTATAAATCTATTATAATTTATTATTATTATTCCCATTTCCCTATTCATTTTTCCAAGATGCTTTCAATTCATTGCACCCGTCTCACCCACCAATGACCAATCCCCATTTGCCACCTATAAACTATAGATTCTAAGTCAAGAATTCAATTATTAAACCAACGAATCATTTTAATTAATATATAAAATTGAAACTTTAAAGTTATATTGCACCCATGGACCTCATTAAAATAAAAAATACAATAAATAATATTAAAACTGTTTGAATCTGGCGATTGACGAATAGGACTGAAGAAAAAGATTTGGAAGAGAGAGAAAAGGGCAAATCAGTTATATTTGCAAAGAAATGAGGGTGAAAAAAACAAAGCAACTTGTGATAGCGTAAACGAACCTCCACGAAAACACCCATGCTCCTGCAAATCAACGGCTAAAACTCTGCCTCCTCATCAAACACTGATTTCTTTTTACGTCATTCAACACATGAATCGACCGTTCATTTCTTAAAGGTGCATAATAAGAATTATAATCTATGCAGCACTGGATTCAGCCAAGTTATGGTCAAAACGTTGGTACAACGCCGTATTGAGCGTCCCTCATGAACGCAGATGAAGCAGCTGACCCATAGATTTCATCAACCTCTGATAGCATATCGGTTCGTTTCGCGAACCGGCCTTTGATTCTGGGTCGGGTTTCTGCATAAGCTTTTCTTGATGCGTATCGGATTGTCTTTTCGAATTTCCGGTTCTTCCTCTTCTCTCTGTACCTCAACACTCTCGCTTCTCGATCCATTCCACACAATTGTGTCGCTTGGTTGCCGCATCCTGACAACGGGAGCCCCGAATCCACGGTTTGACCCATCGGGTACGATATCTCAGACTTCGAATTCCCTTGTGGAACAACTCCGACATCTAAGGAGGAAGAGGAAACCTGAAGAAGTTAACAGAATCACAACTCAATTAGTTTAATTGAACGAGAATTTAACCCATTAAATTTTGATATGGGGTTGAGTTAATTACACTGTGGCTCAGTGATTGAGGTTGATATCCGAATGAATTCAGCTTGGATCTACAAAAATCAATGTTGTAGCAATTTTCAGGGGAGTGGGTATGGTTAATAACTGGCGTTGGGTGTGGCTTCGTCTGGACAGGGACGACGCTGTCGTTAATATCGTTGTGATCATCGTTGACTGAATTTGGATATTCAAAATCAATAAAAGAATCCATTTCAGTGAAGAACAAATGATCACCTCCAGGGGGTTTGATTTCAGGGCCGTCGACGAGCTTAGAGTTGAAAGACGAGTCGGATAAAAGCCAGGAAGCAACCTCCACCTCCTCGTGGTGAAGGTGATGGGCACCGTCGCAGACATTAGTTTCGTTAGGAACCAGAAAATTGAAAACAGAAGAGGATTTAACGACTGATTCGGCGGTGTCGAAAAAAGGCTCGACGGGGACACGCTCGTGGCGTCTGGCCAGTGGGTTAGCAGAGTGAATATCGGCATCGCAAGTGACACAAAGAGCCGCAGCATCAGCTTTGCACATGACCACAGCAGGAGCTTGTTCACAAACCTCGCACATCCAGACGCGGTCGTGGCGAGAGGCGAGTTTGTTGGCAGAGTGAATTTTGGCGTCACAGGAGAGACAGAGAAAAGCAGAGTCAGGTCGGCAATAGACGGCGGCAGAGTGAGTCTTGCAGGAATCGCAGGATCTGCCGCCGAAACCATTGACAACAGTGGCACCGTCAATTCCCATGGGCGGGTGTTAATTGAGAAGCATGCCCTGTCTCCCGCCAAGAAAGGTTAGAAGTGTTTGGAAGAGATATGTTTGAGGAAGGGAGTGGGGGAGCTTTGTTTTGTTTTGCAAATCTATCATCTATGATGTAGGTGACTAGTTTGGGGAAGGAAACGTGGATGCTGGCGAGTAGTACAAGGCCACGTGGAAAGCTGTAAGCCACACTAAAAGTATTTAATTTTGTTAGAAAGATATATAATTGATGAGAAGGGTTTTGAGGTTTGTCGTGGGGTGTGTGAGGAGGTAGGTCCCATTTGTGAAAGTGGGAAGGAGTTTTGGGATTTTATGATTGAAAGAGGAGGAGGGAGGGAGAAGATGGAGTTGGCATTGGGCATGATTCAATTTTAAATACATCTCCCACCAGGCTCCAATAATACTCAATTAAAATTTACTCACTTATACACGCAACTTATTAGGGGTTTCGTGGGTTGATACACGTTAATTTTGGACAAAAAACGGATGCCTGCCACTGTGGTTTCCGTTGGTGTTGTGATGAGGGAGAGCGAGGATCGGGCAATCAGGCGGGGCGGGCTTGTATCTAATGAAGTGAAAAACTAAAAAACAGAAAAGGGGGAAGGGAGATCACGAACCAAACTAAAGAAAGATAAGGGAAAGGAATTCCGTGAGAGAGCAAAATAATAATAATAATAATAATAATAATAATAATGATACATCCATGACTATTATCTTTATATAAAATATTTATGAAAAAAAAAAACTCAACTTTAGAAAATACTACTACACTTTGTATTTTAGATAAAAAAAAAATGTCTTTAGGCCTGGTTCGTTTTACACATTTTTCGAAATTTCAGACAAATATTTAATATTTTTGTTTGTTTCACAAAATTTCTCTTTTTAAAACCGTTAAAGTTTTAAAAATTAATTTACTTGTTTTCTTAGTTTTAGGTTTTTTTGCATTATTTTTGAATTTTTAGTTTTCAAGTACGTTTAAGTTTTTAGTTTACAAATAATTGAATTTTTTTTTTAATATTCTTTGATGTGCATGAAAAATAAAGAAATAGAAAATAAAGCTTTTGGATTCTGACTTAGAGGCGTTCCGTCATAATCCAGCAGTAGTTTCGCGTCACTAGCTTTAACAACTTCTCCCCAAAACTGATGAGTGTGATTGTAGAAAACATTAAAGCTCTAGAAAGTTCTAAGTTGTGTCTATTTTTTTCTCTCCGTAATTCCATTTTGCTGGGAAGTGTTAGGGCATGTACTGAACAATACCCTTTTCTTTTGAAAACTTTACATAAATTGAATAAAAAAATACAAACACAAAGCATGTGGAAAAGTAACACAACACTAAAGAGACTCTAACCACAATTTCTTGTTCCTCGAGAGTGGTTGGAGGCTTGCAAAGCTTATCTGTTCTATAAACTAGATAGATGAAGCAAAATCAGAAATAAAAATTTAAAAATCATTCAAATCGTTGAAAATTACAAAAAATAAAACTCCTAAAACCACAAGGACGAAATCAAAAATAAAAAATCGACCTTCATATGAGTTTCGAACAAATTGACAAACGATTCACTAAGGTGTTTTTGAAACTTTTAAAACTTTGGAGGCATTTTTGACCGATAGTGTAAAGTTCATGACATTTTTTATAATTTAACCAAAAAACAAAACAAAATTATTGATTTAGGTCATAGATCAGAATTCATTACTTTTCTTGGTCGATCGCTCATACTAAAAAACTGTGTCCGCCATCGGTTCGGTCAATTTTGTTTGTTTGACTCAATTTTTTAGATTGACTTCGTCACCTTTACGACCTATTAACATATTACCTACCTATTCTTCCAACTCTACATATTACCTTTACAATTTTGGTGACCAAACTGAATCGAACCGAAAATTTTAAAATTTCTATATACGAAACCAAACCGAACCAATTATCGGTTCAAACAGAACTGAATTGATTTATTGCAATTGGTTCGGTTTAAAATTCGATTTTTACATTTTTTAAAAATTTAAAAATATAATTATGTTCGGTTCGATTTTAAAATCGGTCTTGTTCTTAAAATTAAAAATGGTTTGATTTTAAATTCGATTTTACACTGTTTTTGAAATTTAAAAATATATAAATTCAAAAATAAATGTATATTGTAGTTAAAAGGGTTCAGTTCAGTTTCAAATTCGGTTTTCGAAATTGAAATCAAACCAAACCGGATTATTGAGTACATGTTTGTTAAAAATTGTAGGAAAGAATGTTTGGTGGCGGAATTGGAGGAATGAATTTGTGTTATTTAGCCAAAGAAGTTGGTGATATGGATGAGTAAAACTCATAAACTACATGTCTTATTCAGGCACATTACGAGATCCATAGCTAAGTAACTCTGTACTTTACAAAATTAAATAAAACCCCAAACCTTAAATCCATTTTCATATCGCATATTAAAATAATTCATTCCATTTTCTTCAGTATAAACTAAAAGTGTGGGACAAATGGCTATTTTTGGAAATAGCTCCCAACCCCATTAACAATAAAGGGATATGTTAGTATTTAATTAATCAAATGAGTTACGGTTAAAGTGGTTCCAAAGTTTTTGGTCGGTGTATGACGTGTCTAATTATTTGGTTTGTTTAATTAATCTATATTACAATTACTATTACGATCTAACAAAAAAAATGAAAAAAGACACATCTATATATAAGATACATATGGAGAGTGACTGGAGGAGGTGGGTCCCACCACGGAAACATTGTTGGCTCTTCGGGACAATGGAAAGTCATACAAAAGTTGTTGGTGGTTTGTATCTGTTTGAGTAGCGCCCAGCCGGGCGGTTCACCAGGGAAACAGACCCCGTCAGGCTACGGTACTACTTAGCAATTAAACAAATAAAGTTTCAATCGTGAAAATTAAACACTTCAACTAATAAAAATGTTAAAATTAGGTTAAATTGGATCTTTAAATTTAAATTGTAACAGACGTATAACGTCTTTGTGTATTCAATTTTCATCATTCACGGACCAATCCCCAACGATTCCATTATTGATCGTTGGTTGAAGATTGAGTGGAATATATGGTAGTGTAATAGTCCAATAAGTAATGATTCTAACAGTTTCACAAATGTAAAAAGAGCCGTCATGAACCCAAGTTTCATTTATGCATTACTAGCCTTTAAAAACAACAAAAGTCATTTGTCAAAGATATTTCTAAAATCTTTTACTATTTTCTCCTGTCAAGTTATCACAAACTCAAGACTCGTTTGAGTGTCAGATCATGCATGATTTGAAACTATGTTTGTGTTCAATTTCTTTTGTCTCACATGCATTTAGACTATTTTTGTTTTTTCAAAATACCAATTTTTCGGTTCTTTTTCTTGGCATCATAACCATTATTATACTTTCGAAGTAATTTCATCTCAATTAAGTTCCAAAGCATTTTGAAAATATTAATACTAAAACAATTAAACATGAATTGAACTCTAAATATTCATGTGCATGCAATGTAGTTAGAAGCTAAAAGCAGTTGTCGTAGAAGATGGGAAAAAAACCATTTTATTTAATTTCGTATATTGAAAATATCACCATAATTAACACATTTGACTAGGGATTAATCATATTTACAAACTAAGGTATAGTAATTATAACATTTAATAAAGAAGAATTCACACGTTAACACATATTGTGGTATGCGAGGCATGCAAATATTTTTGTTTTACCTCAAATACAAAGTTGTGGTCTCTCATTTTAATATATTATATTAAAATTAAATATATATTTTGTTCTTTTTAAGATATACTCTCAGTTATGTATATAAAATTATTTATTTAATAAAATGATTTAGAATGAAGAACATAGTTAATGATTTATGAAAAGTAAAAATAAGAGTGAGGTTGGGAATTTGGGGCAGAGATATGGGTGATGTGGAAGAGACTCCCACTTGATCAAGAGTGAGACATGGCTCAGGAGGATGGCAGATGTCGGCCAACCCATAGCCCACAAGGACCGCCCACTGACCCACTCCGCACGTGAACACACCGTGCCCAAGGACCTACTTCTTACTACAATATATTTGTTTCTGCTAATTTTTTCTTGTTGATACACTCACTTTCATGTAACTGTATACAATCCATTTTTTGGACCCTATGAACCGTGTTTCATACATAGTGGTCAGATATCCATTATCCGAATTTTCGTTTGAGTTTATCTCTGTCATACATAATTGATATTATAGTATTCCTTATGACATAATATAGATCATTATCCGAATTTTGTTTTGACATTCAAATATCTTCCTTGTGTTAGATACTTGAATTTCATTGGCACTATAAAAAAAAGTGAGTGGAATTTGAAATGAAAGAACAAATTGGTCCAAATAATAATAATTAGAAGAAGCAATTATTTGAAGCTAGAAATATGAGGTATACCCTTTACACACCCGTGAAGGAAAAAACCTTTACCACTCCTAGAAAGTTAAAAACTCCACGTGATGCCAATTTTCTCGGAAACTTATCCAAACAAATTAAAATCTCCATTTTCCTTGAGAATTTTCCAGAAGAACCTGCAAATTATATTATTATTATTATTATTATTATTATTATTATTATTATTATAATATACTTATTTATTTATTATTATTATTCCCATTTCCCTATTTTTTCTATTCAACTGATGCTTCGATTCAATGCACCCGCCACCTGTAAGCTATATTCTAAGTCAAGAATTCAATTATTAGACCAACGAATATATCAATTTAATACTTAAAAGTTATATCGCACTCTTGAATCTCATTAAGAATTAGCAAATATATATATATATTATTGATAATTTTGGATATATTGTTGAAATTGATAAATAAATAATATTAAATTGTTGAATCTGGCGATTGACGAATAGGAATGGAGAAAAAGATTTGGAATGGAGAGAAAAAGAGAAGGGCAAATCGGTTATAATTGCAAGGAAATGAGGGTGAATTAAAAAAAAAAAAAAAAAAAAAAAACAAGCAAGTTGTGATAGCGTAAACGAACCTCTACCTCTACGTTTAAGAGGTAGGAGGAGGCGTCCACGTTATTAACACCCATGCTCCTGCAAATCAACGGCTAAAATTCTGCCCTTTCATCAAACACATTTTTCTTTTTTACATCATCATAGATCAAACACATAATTTGCCATAATCTACCGTTCATTTATTAAAGGTGCACAATAAGAATTATAATCTATGCACCACTGGATTCAGCCAAGTTACGGTCAAAACGTTGGTACAACGCCGTATTGAGCGTCTGTCAGGAACACAGACGAAGCAGCTGACCCATAGATTTCATCAACCTCTGATAGCATATCCGTCCGTTTCGCGAACCGGCCTTTGATTCTGGGCCGGGTTTCTGCGTAAGCTTTTCTTGATGCGTATCGGATTGTCTTTTCGAATTTTCGGTTCTTCCTCTTCTCTCTGTACCTCAACACTCTCGCTTCTCGATCCATTCCACACAATTGTGTCGCTTGGTTGCCGCATCCTGACAACGGTAGCCCTGAATCCGCACCAGTACTCACGTTTTGACCCATCGGGTATGATATGTCCGACATCGAATTCCCTTCTGGAACAACTCCAACTTCTAAGGAGGAAGAAGAAACCTGAAGGATTAACAGAAACAAAACTCAGTTAGTTAAATTGACCAAGAATTTTCGGGTTCAATCGTTAAATTTTGATATGGGGTTGGGTTACTTACACTGTGGCTTAGGGATTGAGGTTGGTAGCCGAATGAATTGAGCTTGGATCTACAAAAATCAATGTCGTAACAATTTTCAGGGGAATGGGTATGGTTAATAACCGGCGTAGGGAGTGGCTTCGTCTGAACAGGGACCAGGCTGTCGTTAATAGCGCTGTGGTTATTGACTGGATTTGGGTATTCAAAATCAATAAAGGAATCCATTTCGGTGAAGAATAAATTATCACCGCTGGGGGGTTTGATTTCAGGGCCGTCGACGAGCTTAGAGTTGAAAGACGAGTTGGATAAAAGCCAGGAGGCAACCTCCACTTCCTCGTGGTGATGGGCACCATCACAGACAGGGGCGTTAGTTTCATTAGGGACCAGAAAATTAAAAACAGAAGAGGATTTAACAACTGATTCCGCCGAGTCGAAAAAAGGCTCGACGGGGACACGCTCGTGGCGACGAGCTAATGGGTTAGCAGAGTGAATATCGGCATCACAAGTGACACAGAGAGCGGCAGCATCAGCCTTGCACATGACCACAGCTGGAGCTTGTTCACAGACCTCGCACATCCAGACACGCTCGTGGCGAGAGGCGAGCTTGTTAGCGCAATGAATTTTGGCGTCGCAGGGAAGGCAGAGAAAAGCAGAGTCCGGTCGGCAATAGACGGCAGCAGCGCCAGTCTTGCAGGAATCGCAAGGTTTAGCGACGACACCCCATCCGCCGCCGAAACCCTTTACAACACTGTCACCGTCAATTCCCATAGCTGTTAAATTGAGAATTGAAAAACCTGGCGTGTCAAGAAAGCTGTGGCAGCGTGTGTGTAAGGGCCTAAGGGGTGAGGAATTGGGGGAATTTGATATTAGGAAGGGGGGATTGGGGGGCTGTGTTTTTCTGCAATCTATATCTATCATCTATCTGACTAGTTGGGGGGGAAGGAAATCTGGGTGCTGACGAGTAGTACAACGCCACGTGGAGAGCTGTAAGCCACATTAAAAATATTTGATTTGGTTTGAAAAATAGATAATTGATGAGAAGGATTAGTAGTTGTCGTGTGTCTGTGCCGACGTAGGTCCCATTTGTGAAAGTGGGACGGAGTTTTGGGATTTTATCATTCAAGAAGAGGACAGTGGACTAGTTGGGGCGATCTATGGGTCTGATTTGAAAGCGTAAGTGCTGCGGGATGATGCCAATCATGGGCGAGCCGGTCGGTCTTTGATTCTTTAGATGATCTAAGAAATAGGAGAGGAAAGATGGGGGAGTTAAGGATGGAAGACGGTATGAAAATTGGAAAACTGAAAACTAAAAACGTCCGAGAGAGAAGGTAAATTTTAAATTAAATCCTTACTCTTTTTTAAAGCTCGAGTGGTTTTTACTTTTTAGAAAACCTTGGACAAAATCATATAGATCAAACCTTCGAGTTTGAGAAAAAAAAGTAGTGTCAATTACTTTGAGTTATGCTCAATTTGATTAAAATTATTTACTTTTGAATTCTTTGTATACTCGAATTTTATTTGTAGTAGTAGTATGATTTTAAATTTTAAGAGATCATTTCTAGTCTACTTTAATTGCAACGATATCTTAAGTTTAAAAGAGTTGATGATTGATAATTTGATTGAATCGTGTGATAATTTGTTTGGTACTAAGAGTAGTCTTATTTGGTCCAAAAAGTTCATGAATCAATGATTGCAAAACACCTGATTACATTTTAATAACTCTTTAAACTGTTAGCTCTCAAACTAAACTCTGTAGATACTCGAGGAGTTGTTAGATTCTGTGAAATCACACAATTTTGAAAGTCCCCCTTTTATCCGATTGGAAAATTTCTGACATATTTGGGTAAGGAGATTTTCTTGGGGGAGGGAGTAAGAAAGTTGGCCATGGCAGCGATGAAAAGTATGGTTTGGCCGTATTTATTTAACTCCCATTTTTTGTGTCTTTGTCAAAGTGTAAACACCTTATCAACAAATCCAAAATTCAAAACATGATTTGTGCATGTTTAACGGTTTTTATCGTATATAACTTTCATTTTTCAGTGACATAGATTTATTTTTAAGAAATAGTTACAAATATAACAATCGAATTCAAAATATTAGTATATACAAAGTAAAATCTATCAAAGTCAATCAATGATAGAAGTTTATCACTTAGATCATATTGTAAATATTAGTCTATCACTAGTAGATCATAAGAGTCTATCAAAGATAAAAAGTCCATCTCTATCATTGATAGAATTTGCTATATTTGCAATTTTTTAAAAATGTTGCTATACCTTAATTATTATTCTTAAAATTTCTATCCATTATAATACTTTATTTTTAAATACTAGGAGAAGGTGTTTTCTTTGTAATTGGGTTCAGAAAGAGGTTTTTGTGTGATTCCAACAATTTCTCACTTGGTGGAAATTTTTATAATCCGTTGATTTATTTATTGACTTTGAGTTTCTCCACGTTAGTCTTTTCGTTCACTATTTTCTTGGCTTTCTTTTAGCTCATATATTATTATTTTTTTGCTTATTCCTGTGGTAATAGTTAAGAGATTTTTTTGTCAACTAGACAACATATAAGGATATTAAGAATAAATACTTAAAGGTTGGGTGGTCCAGTCAAAAAATGTATTAGGTCAAGTTCATAACTAAACAAAGAGATGAGAGAGCATTATCTAAGAACGTAGCCACATATATTAAAATATAGATATTCAAAAGCTTCCAAATTACAATCTAAAAGTGACTATTTATAGTATTATAATTAAATATGAAAATATTAAACAGTAAGTAATCTAAATTACCAATTAAACTAAATATTAACTTTAATATACTAATTATCCTACCAATTCTCTCATCACTCAGTCTAATAATGTCCATGGTGGTTGCTTTGCCTAAACAATAAACTTAGTTTGTGATACATGTATGATTTGACCATATTAATTGTCTTAATTTTTCTCCTCAAAACATAAATGAGTACTCATAACACAATCATAAAATATAAAAAATTAAACCTCTAACTTTGAAAACATAACCTAACCAAACTCATTTTCATATACATATATTCATTCATATATATATATATATATATAAAAGTCTAAGACAGGTGGCTATTTTTGGAAATAGGTCCCAACCCCATTGGCAATAAAAGAGATATGCTAATATTTAATTAATCATAAGAGTTAAGGTTAAAGTGGATCCAAACTTTTTGGTTGGTCTATGACGTGTCTAATTATTTGGTTTGTTTAATCTAAATTACAAGGTGTTCAGCCGTAATTAGGATCTAAGAAAAAGAAAACATTTATAAATTTATTGACCTTGAAAAGTCCAAACGAAAGAAATCAAATTTCAAAACGTATATTCTATCAATTTGTGTAATCAAATTATGTACATGGTAAAAACTTTTATCGCTATTTTATATAAAATATTTTAATTATTTATTTAATGTGAATGTAAAAAAAAATGAATGAATTATAAAATGCATCTAAATATTATTGATTGAGAAGATAAGCGCAGTAGGAGGGTAAAATTGATTTTTGGTAGTATCCGTACAATAATTAATTAAGTCAAAACAATCTGGCGGGGGGAAGAAAAGGAAAAAAATGTGGAGAGTGACTGGATGAGGTGGGTCCCTCCATGGAAGCATTCTTGGCTCTTCGGTAGATTGGAAAGTCAGTAGCGTCAGCGGTCTACCAAGGAAACAAACCCGGTTCAACTGTCTCGGTTTACACACAAAATGAGGTAGGAGAAAAGATTTGTTTTTTCATTTCTTACTCCAAATTTAGGGTTTAGATATTTTTCGTAGTACTACAGGGTTAGAAATTCTCTCTCTTTAAGTTATATTATTCTTTGTTGATAAGGTGAGACAATTCCAGTGAAATAAGTACACTTTGTTACAAACAAAAAATTGTAGAAGTTATACGGAAATTTGAAATGTCGTGAAATTTGGAAAACATATTTTTCAAAGATGTCGGTTGAATGAGAAACTTTGGATCAATCGTAAATCGTTAGGTTATTTCTCAAATTAATTACGAAATTCCAAATAGTTGAATTTAGGATTAATTAAAAGTTGACATGTTCTAAAATTGAAATTGAAGACATAAATTGATAAATTTTGATAATATCATGTGTAATCATTTTGACTGTTGAATTAATTAAAATTAATTAGTGCAATTTGATGTTATTGTTTGGGTTAAAGGCTAATGGAGCAAAAAGTAAGCTTTATTTAATCTAACTACTAAACAAGGCTCAAATCCAAGTGGTTATGCCCAAGAGTCGGTCCATGAACCAACCAAACCCAAACTCACCTAAGAACTCTATAAATAAATGAATTCTCACAAAGCTCACCTAGGGGTTAAGAAATTTAGACTACACACAATCTAGACAAAATTCTCCCAACGATCAGAAGACTCTGTAGCTCTCGAAACTGAACTACATCCACACACACATTTAATCGAGAGAGAGAATCAGATAATCAAGTACTAGAGATCGAACCACATCACATCATAATCTACAACAACTCAAGTTCAACTCCACGAAATATGTTTCTTCGAAAATCTCGTGCAAACAGTGTTTTCATTGATGCATTTTCATACATTGTTTTGCTTGACAATTTTCCTTATGATATTATTGTCTTCATTTCCGCCTAAGTGTTTAAGGTACTTAAAGAATTAAACTACATGCATTAGGTAATTAAGACTAACAAATTTTTGTGGTTTTTTTTTTTTTTAGTCTAATAATGACTCATTCTTATCGCATTATGTAAGATGTTTAATTTTTTTGGTTTTACGTAATTATAAAGAGCAAAAGTTAGAGACATGAAACACGAAATCTTTAAGATAAAGTTACATATAAGCATATAGAATCAATTATACTTTAGAAGCTAAGTTCAAATATTATTTATTTATTACTTACGTAACGTTTTAAATAAAATTAAAATTTTAATGTCTGGACTTTAAATTTAAACCTCAAACACATCATACACTCTTTACTTGTGTGTTTAAATCACTTTGTATTTCTGTATATTTTATATTTCAAAGTCAATCAAAAGACTCAACATCTAACTTACTGTTAATGATATGTATTTAAATGAGTTAAGCTTTATAGAGATTAACCATTATATTAATTTTAGTGAATAGGTTCCCATGTATTTCTACCATTTTGTTTTTAGATTTTAAAAAGTTATAGTTTTTCTTTTATTTCATCGAATCTTTTACGATTAAGTATTTACAATCGTCAATCATTAAAAATTATAGGAGTGCGAGATCCTTTAAAAAATCATATATCAACAGTATCGTGACACATTTTATAGGAACAATTTTTCAAGTGAACTATATTACTGTTAACTATTAATTATGACATAAGGGATGAAACATTTATTTCTTCTCTCGAGTGAGGATTACATCCCCAATAACGTAAAAAAGATGTAGCCAAATTTTAAAGTTCATTATTTCAAACTTTTAAATTTAAATTAATTAATTGAGGATAAAT
>JBBPDJ010000008.1:14504978-14545317 GCA_037974625.1 Cucumis cinereus
ATATATAGTTTAATTTATAAAAAGAAAGGGCGTAAAATATTGAATAATGTAACGTAAATAGATAATAATATAATATAAAGTTGGTTTAGTAGTGAGAATTGGAAAATAGATAAGAGTTCGTCTCTTACTAATTAAGAGATAGAAAGTAATGGACCAACCTACAAAGTGGCTGTCCATGCTCTGTTTTGTCGCTTTCTATAGTGCCCTTTGCCTTAAAGACGAAAATGACTACTACAATTAACCACCCTCATCCTACTCATCAAGGCTATTCTCGTCTTTCAACCACATTTATTCATTTTTTACTTTTTAATAAACAAACTTTATAAGTACAATCATAAATATTCAAATTTATTATTTATTGATTATTTTAAAAATACGATGTCTATTCATTTTAATGCAAATTTGATGCTAATTAATATAATTAAAATATATGTTCTCAACCAATTCACTCCAGCAACTATTATATCAAAATATATTTTCATACAAAAACAAATAAGTTGGCCTTAAAAATAAAAATAAGGAATAAATTGGCCTAACAGAAGTAAATGATACCTTTTTTCAGTTAAATAAAGTATCATAGACTTTTGCTGTGCTAATTCTGAGGATGTTAAACAATTCGATAACCTAATAATCTGGTTAACCCAATCAAATTTATAAGGTTTGTTTCGTTTTTAAGGGTTCGGTTGGTTTATGAGTTCACCTAAAATAACTCGAACTAAACCGTTTAATGTCTATCTTTTAAGTACAGTTTAATGTCTATTTTATTACTAAGACGTCCAAATGTACACTTTAGTCTCTGAGATTTGAAAAATAGTTTTAAATAGTTCTTAGATTGTTTTCTAATTAACAAAAAAATGATGTGGAATCTAAGTTGCTCATTACAACGTGAGTGTTCGTAGATATATTATATTTTTGGAAAGGTGAAAAATATTGCTTTAACTTGTTGTGTTGATTCTAGCCATATTGTTGCTTGATTGAATTTAGCGGTGATTAACCTTGAATAATGAAAAATGAATTTGGCTCTAGTATATAGCTCAATCAACATTAAATTTTAATGTAGATCGAGTCAAGTTATTTAAGCCACTTGGGCCAAAAAATCCAATACAATTCAAACCCACGGTGAAATTTGGATCAAATAAAAGATTGGGCACAAACCTAACTTCAACCCAAACCCAATACGAGGTGGGAGGATTAGAAGATACTTAGCATATTTTTGTTTAATATTTGTTTAATTGTTGTTGATGCCAAAATCTAGACTACAAAAATACATTTGACCTTCACGTGGCACCAAAAGTAAATTGTTTGAACGAAAAAAGAATATGTTATACAAAAAAGAAAACCTAAAATCTAGTGTAGTATTTGCCACACACACTTTGATGCTTAAGTCAGAGAATGAAAGTGTGTGAGAACTAGAAGAAAGTAGTCATCTCCCTTGAGTTGATTTTGGAGTGGGGTGCTATTTTGTTGCAAACATCGTTATTTTCTCGACCTTTGTTATTTCTTTTATTATTTTCTATCCATTATACCCTTCGACGGTTCATAATCACCCATACTAATTTTTAATATAGATTAATTAGTTTGAGAGAAAGTTGTCTCAATCTCTAGGCATGGACTTCCCGTTTAGCAGAGACTTGGCCTAATTCCTCAACCTGCTGCATCAAAATGGTATTAGAGCCTTCAAATGACATTCCTGAAAAGGACTCAAGCCATAGGATGGAGATTGGAGAAGAACACATCAACGGTGGACACTTGAATTTGCTTCTCCAATGCATGTTCAAACCCAAAACACCCTCACCCACCACCGCCACCACCATTACCACTACTTACTTCCATATTCATCAACCTACCATCATGTTTATCGCCACTACATATCATCTAGACGTTCCAACCCATCCAACCAAACATTGAGAGACTAAAATATGCTAATGATGAAAATAATAAGCCCGCTTATGTGTATAATTTAGTTAATATTAGTTTAGTTGTTAATTAAGATTTGTTAGTATTCAATTAGTATTTTAGGATTAATTAGTCAGTTTTTTTTATTCCCTTTCAAATAGTCACTTGAAATATAATACGGCGAAAAACATTGTTCTTAGAGAGACTTCTCTCAACTTTAAGGAATGATTTTTCCTTAGCAATGAACTTGTCTTAATCTCTCATCCGTTGCATCACAAGCTCACGTAAGCTCCTCGAGAATATATATAAAATAGATGAAAGGGACAAAAACAAACTTAACTATAGTAAAATAAAAATAAAATAGATACAAATTTATATGATTGTATCGTACAAAAAAATCGTTTAAAAAATCGAGAGTTGAATGTTAGTGCATTGAATGATAAGATTAGAACTTTTTAACTTTTGATCGAGGGACTTGTGAACAAATGTTTGTAAAATTGGACAATGGGGTGACAACTAAATATTTTTGTTATATTTATTATGATATTTCAAACTTAACTTACAATTACAGGGTTTGGGCCATTGACCCTTCCTTTTCCAATATAAATTCCTAAACAAAATTTTATTGTTATGCACATAATTTAAGTACAAATACAACCAACAATATGGATGAACAACAAGGCATTACCCATAAATACTTGAATAATATCTATAAATTTACGAGTTGAAAGCAATCTCTGCCTTTTCCTATTAGTGATAAAACAGTAGCTGCTATATCCTTCCAACTCAATCCTGCTTCTTGGGTTTGATCCTTCTGTGATCCATGGTCAATGTATCTATCAGGAAGTACTAATGCCCTCCACTGCACAATTTAACCACAAATTTAAATAAAATCATAAAACATATTCAAATATGAAATTAAAGATTATGTGTATACGTTTCTTGAATACCTTCAGATTCCCGTCTAGCAATCCATTCAATCCAAGAAAGTGAGAAACATGAGAGCTAAACCCTCCAATGGATCCTTCTTCAACAGTGAGGAGTATCTCATGCTGTCTTGCCAATTGCTTCACCATTTCTCCATCTAACGGCTTGCAAAATCGCGCATCGGCTACCGTTATTTGAATACCGTACTCTTGTAGCACGTCGGCTGCAGTCAAGCAGCTTTGTACAATTGTTCCATACCCCAAAATGGCCACTCTGTTTCCTTCTCTTAAGATCCTTCCCTTCCCCACCTGTATGTAATTTGTGGGTTTATTTTTCAGAGTATTTAGTAAAGGAAGTATGCAAGTTGGTTTTGATATTACCTCCAATGGAGTGCCTTTGTTGTTAAGGGGAAGAACAGAGCCAATGCCATTTCCTCTTGGATATCTAAAGCAGCTGGGTCTGTCGTCAATGGCGGCCGCCGTGGCCACCATGTTCATTAGCTCTGTCTCGTTTGAAGGAGCCATCACCACCATATTTGGTAAACATGCCATGAAAGTTGTGTCAAATGCTCCGCAATGAGTTGGGCCATCTGCTCCAACTAGCCCTGCTCTGTCTATTGCAAACCTTACTGGAAGCTTTTGAAGATCTACATCATGAGCTACCTGCAACGCACAACGTTTTCACAACACTTATTCATCAACTACATAATTGTCTAAATTAGTTTCGATTTTACTCTAATTCTCTTAAAACTATAATATCCAACTTCATGCTCAAACGCTCTCTAAGTCTTTTGATTATGTAATTCGATTCTTTCTTCTCTAATAATAACTTCTTTTTTTTTTTTCCATTATTTGGACATAGCTAATACACCATTAATAAAATACGTATATTTTTGTTTCAATTTTTTATTATTTAATGATTTGGTTAGTTACCTGATCATAGGCTCTTTGAAGAAAGGAAGAGTAAATGGCACAGAAAGGTTTGAGGCCTTCGGTGGCGAGGCCAGCAGCAAAAGTAACAGCATGTTGCTCGGCGATGCCGACGTCGAAGCAACGATCCGGGAATCGTTTCTGGAAATAGTTGAGACCAGTTCCACCTCCCATGGCGGCATGAATTGCTATGATTTTGTCATCTCTCTCTGCCTCTGCTATCAATGAATCAGCAAAGTATTGAGTATAGGAAAGAGTTTGGGTCTTCTTCTTCATTTGTTTCCCTGACTTTGGATCGAAATTCACCACTCCTGTTTACCAAAATACAAAAAAATTATTTTATTGATAGACTTGTTGATTTTAAACATTTATTGATTATATCAACTAATTTTTTCTTAAGTACAATCAAAGGAAGAAGTATGAAGATTTTGGATCTACAATCTCAAATGTGAATTGACTTAAGTAATTTGAATGCTCCAATGTCATATTAATAAAATAAAATAAGATTAAAATAAACAAAACATATAATTCCAACACTTGATTAAAAGGCCAGGAAGAGCACAATCGAGATGAAAAAAAGTTCAACAAAAGATTTTATTTATTATTTTATATATTTATTTTTTAATATTAAAGTAGTGCTTTAAACTAAATTTATAATTTTCTATATCTTGCTCCACTAATATAGATGGTCATAAGATAAAAGAAAATGAATAATTGTATATTGGATGGGCCCTTATATAATTACTCTTTTGGAATAAATAATCCAACAAAAGCTATTTATTTATTCATTGGGATATTTGTTTGGATAAGAAATAGTAAACATTTATGCAAATAATAAATAGTGTAATTTAAAATAATATTTACTAAATTGTTGATTATAAATAGTTGTATCACTGCCACAAGAGTTGGTGAACCCAAACACTCCGGACTAGACTATTTTAGGCTAAAATTGAGTCCAATTATTGATTTCTAGATATTTGTTTGCTAGTGATACTCAAATTTTTGACAGATAGGATGGGCCGACCAACTGTCGATATATCAATTTTGATAATTCAATGAAGTGAAATACTAAAGTCCTAAAAATAAAAGAGGAAAAAAGGAGCACATGTTTGCCATCTTTGGTCCTTATGAGACCATAAAATTGAGAGTGACCATTTTGTTCACCCCTAACCAATTGTTCAAAAATATGAAAAAGGTAGGGAGGATGGGTTTTAATTTACCGTGCATTTTGTCGGCAGCAATCTCTGCAGGAGGATATCCTTTGCCTTTCTCAGTAATAACATGAATGAGAACAGGCCCAGGCGCCGGCATAGCCTTAACTTGCTTCAATACATACACAAGATCTTCCAGATTATGCCCATCCACCGGACCTATATAATATATTCCAAGCTCTTCAAATATGGATGCCCCTGTTCCTCCCACCATTCCTCTCACACAATGATCTACTTTTGCTGCAATTCCATGCGTCTCTCCCCCCATCTGTTTCGTCACTGCCTTCGCCGCCTCCCGTAGTTGTCGAAGCTTTTTACTTGCTTGGAGCCTTGTTAGAGCCTTGCTTAGAGCACCCACCGGCGTAGCTGGACCGTCGATGGTGGCGGTTGGCAATGAAACTTGTCTGTTGTCGTTTAAAATTATGATGAGGTTTGAGTCTAGGTAGCCTGCGTTGTTAAGTGCCTCGTAAGCCATTCCACCGGTCATCGCTCCGTCGCCTATCACTGATACTACGTGGTTGTTTTTCCCTAGTATGTCTCTACCTACTGCCATCCCTGCACATCCAAAACAACATAATTCATTTTAATATTTTAACATGGTATCAAGCCACAACTTTAGAAATGTTTCAAGTCGAACTTAAGAGCAATATTTTATAGATAGTTGGCAATGAGTACCTAAACCAGCAGAAATGCTGGTAGAACTATGGCCAGCACCAAATGCATCATGAACACTCTCTTCTCTCTTGGGAAAACCGGCTAGGCCGAAGGTTTGGCGGATTGTATGCATCCTCTCCCTTCTCCCCGTCAACATCTTATGTGCATACGCCTACAAACACAAATATATATATAAACTTGTTTGTTAAATAACAGTGAAAGTAAATTTAATATTATATATATTTGAAATCCACCACGTGAACCTCACCTGATGACCCACATCCCAAATAATCTTGTCTTCCGGGGTGGCAAACACATGGTGAAGTGCCACCGTGAGCTCCGCCACACCCAAGCTCGAACTCAGGTGACCACCCGTCTTGGAAACTGTGTAGACGATCTCTTCTCGAATCTCGTCGGACAATTCTTGAAGGTCTTGGATAGAAAGATTTTTCATGTGGATTGGATAGTTGATGGTATCCAAAATGGGAGTGGATGGCTTGTCTCCCGTGAATTTCAAACCCTTCACTCCTCCTCCTCCATGGCTCTTTTTGACCGACATTGAATGTTGCCTCTCTTCATCCCCACAACAATCAGCGACATAAAAAGATAGCTTAATACTATTATTAGTAGTAGATTTTGTGGGTTTAGATGAGAGTAGAGGAAGGAAAGAATTTGTGAGAAGATGGGAAGACATTTGAATCACAATAACAACTTGAATGAATTAGTTTGTTTTATGATTTAGATGCATTTTCCACTTATGATTCCATTGTATTTATAATAAATAGATTTCGTGTTTCATGAATGTTGTGAGAGTGCCACGTGTGGACCTCTCATTTTCTTGAATTATTATTATTTTTTTTAATTTTGTTTTTAAACGTGGTGGGAAAATGCGGTACGAAAAAATGAGGTTCACATGCATTAATCTTTAAGACAATTAATTATAATTTTGTTACTTAACGAGATAAGGCCTCACGACGTGTCAAAGTCAAACATTGCCCCACCTTCCCTCTTCATTTATTTTATTTAAATTATTATTTTTCTTATAAAACATTTATAAAATTGTCTTACTTTACGAACCCATTTTCTAAATTTTAATTATATTTCATAACTAGTTTTTTCTTTTTCTTTTTTTTTTTTAAACAATTTTAACATTGTAATACACTTCCCCCTCTTATTAAATGTTCGTATTATTTTATAATTAAAATATTAAAAATAATTCTGAATATTTTTAATGATAATAATTTTGAGGTTTTTTAAAATAAAAAAAAACAATTAACTTCATTATATGTCATCATTGATTTTATCTCTTTCATTTAATAATTTTTTATTTTTATATATACCTTAATTTTATGAAAGTGTTTGTTGATGAAATAGGGTCAAAAACTTAAATAACAAGTTATAAAAAATTGGATAGATTTAGTTATATTTTGTAAATATTTGAATTTTTTGTTATATTTAAAAATGCATATAAGTGATATGTATTTATTTTTAAGTAATTTGAGGATCTAAATCTGCTAACTTTGAGCTGAATTATTAGTGAATATTGATTATTTTTATTCTCATCTTAACACCAATAATAATAAATATATAACATGTGCCTCCACAACCTTACTCTACTTATATTACGGTGTGTGTGTGTACTTTTGGAATATCTTATAAAAACGTATGGTTGATATTTAAATAACATTTTAGAAGATGAGGAAAAAGAAATCAACAACAAAATCAAACTATTATACACACACTGGAATTGAAGATGGTTCGGTTTGTTTCCATTGTTAGAGGCAATTGAACAATGATTAGATTTATGTGCTCCTCACTTTTCTATGGGACTACGTTTGAAATGTACTTAGATAGGTGCATCCGACAAGAAACATTCGAGTTTTTTTTTAGGGCAAGTTGTTTAATTGGTCCATACCCCTTTTGAAATAATGTTCAAAAGAAAATTATCTTTTTGAAAAAACAAAAACTGCAGTATGACAATTTCTTACTAGATAGTTTACTGGACTGCATGAAAATCAGTGAAGCTTGAGAGCAAATATTTGTAGTGTTGAGTGCATACTGTCTCTATTGATTATTTAACATTTAATTAAATGATTTATTAATTTATTAAATACTAATTGAGTAGACTCCATGTAATTCTTAAAATCCTTAGGCGAAGGAAGTATAGAATTTTTAGTACAAGCGAGAGTCCTAGAAATTTCTTTCTTTAGTTTTTAAAATAATTTCTAAAGAAAGTTTTCAAATATATCTTACCAGTAAGGGAAAATTGTACAAACTACTTCTGAACTTTGAGTTCAATTGGATCAATTAGTCCCCTACGATTTATTAAGTGTTGCAATAAGCTCCTTCGATTGTGTAATGAAGTGAATCGCCGTCCAGAAAACCAGCATCCGCCAGAGGTTTCTACCCTCATTTCTAATTTGATTCATTGGGTGTTTTGATGATCATCTGAAGTTTTGATTTATTGGGTGAAGATTAATGAAGTTCTTGGACTTTGATTTACTGCTTCTTCTTGTTGTTGTTGTTATTATAATTATGATTTTGATGTCAGACACGTCTTCTAAATTGAAGTGCTGTGTCTTTTTCTTCTAATTAATTATCAAATCCCTTGCTATATCTCCCAATCTTCTGCCTTCTTCTTCCACCGCCGCCACAGCTTAAGATCTCCAACCTCTCCCCACTCACCGGCTCCGACGGCTATATTACCAGTGATATAGGAATTGACTGATTTGCCCCTTTTAACTGAATCAACAACTAATACAAGAGGGCCTTATTGCAACACTTAATAAATCAAAAAGGGTAAGTAATTCATCCTATTAAAATTATATGGCTGTAATGTCTATCTTTTTGTGAAAACATGTGGTGAGACAATTAAATCGATAACAGAACTCAACTCATGACCTCTTAGTAAGTTATTGGCCTTTTTACTACTAGGTCAACTCATGATGATTAATAAGTTGCTATGATTAATAAGTTTCAATCTCAAAATCAATTAACAATTAAAAAATACACGATTCTTAAGCTTTGATATCATTTTAGATAGTATGAATATTTTTTCAAAATCAATTAACAATAAGATAAATAGCTCATCTCTCTTATAAAAGTATGAGATTCCCTAGTTTTTTCAACGTTATTCTAACGTTGCGTCTAAATTAAACTAAAATATTTATTATGCAATTAAACTTTTTTTTTTGAATAAAAAAGTAACCCTACCACTCTTAACTATACTTTTTTTTAATCCATATGATCCTCTCATACACATTAATAAAGTATTTATTTTTTTCAAAACAATAAGTTTAGCTATTTTTGTTAATTATATGGTATACGATAACTAGTGGATAAGTAATCATTTGATGGCCAAATTATTATTTTAAATCTCAAACCAAACTATAATTGTGTTAAATATTTAGCCCTCTAATCAAATTTTACTATCGCTTGTTTATAATTTTTTTTTTTTAAATGTCTTTCTACTTTAATTATTATTATATTATTTGAGCTATAAAAAGAATTTAAAAATTATTTATTTGAACTACTTTAATTTAGTCCAAATCTGTGTGCTTTTTATGCGTCCAAAACTCTATTTGCCTCTATGATAACTATGAATGAAATTATACTCTTTTTTTTTTCTTTTTAATAATTTCACGTAGATATGATGTAAGCAAAAAGATAAAAATCTAAAAAATTTTAAAAATAGATCAAATCTCATTTCACCTCAATGTCTTTAGTCATTTCGCAACGATTACACATAATTATTACAACCAAACTTGAGCGTTACCTGTGATTTAGAGCAAAAGAACAAATAGAACTTGAAAAATAATGAAGAAGAACCTCAAATGTTGGAGAAACGTGAATCACGTTTTTGTCTGCAAAACTACACCAAAAGCATCCTATCCCTGTGGGACATGAACCTTCACACAAAGGACTAATTCCACTTTTACATCACCAAAAAAACATATGTTCAATTCTCATTTAAGGCCCCCAAACCCCCCAAAAGGGTCCTTCAATCCTCGACTTGCATTAGAGAAAAATAAAGTCCTTTGTCCTACTCAGCACAACCCAACGAACTGAGCTCTGGCCCTTCTCCAGAAAAACGGTCCCAAGACCTGGCCAACTGTCATAGAAACAAGCTCCAATTTATTGTCAAGTCGCAAAATTTCCTATTCCTCAATTTTTTATATACCACCATTCAGTTATTTCGTGTCATGTAATCACATTTTCTTAAATAAGTAACACTGCACTGACATTAATGTCATTGAGTGTTATGATACTTGCATAGTACTACCAAACTTCTTGACATTCTGTGTGACACAACCAACGCAGATCTGTTGGGAATGACCAACAATTACCTACGTCCATGGCTCAACGCATGCTCGCACTTGGCAGAGACTTCCTTCTCCTACTTTTATTTTTTTTCAAAGTAACTTATTTTTTAAATTAAATACTTCGAGAAATGTGTTTCAAACAAACTCTATAAATATGAGAGTTTAAGAGATTTGAAAAAATGGCTAGAGTAGTAGTTGGGGCACTATCCTGCATGTGCATCCCCATCTTAACAAACCATGCTCGCATGAAAAAAAAAAATCTTTAAACTTTATGAAATTAATTTTGAATATGAAGAAGTGATTTTCTTTTAGATCTAAACAATTTCATCTCCCATCTTAACAAACCATGATTCTCAAGTTGATTAAAAGAAAAAAGGTGATTAAAAACAAAGTGTTTGACACTCGACCTTTGGTCCTACACACCATTGCAATAGTCTTTTGGACGAAGCAGGACGAGTCTCCATCTCTTTTCTAAAACACCACAACCGACTCTTTTCTCGTCACATTGGGTTAAAAAAGAATATATTCCCTCTCTTCCAAATCTTTCCTTCGCCTTCACTCAATCAACCTTCACTTTTCAAAATCTCTACTCACTGCCCTCACTAACTCTCCAAAATTTATTCTCCATTCGTCCACTCTTCTTCTCCCAACAAATCTTCAATTTGTTTGCATTTGTGGTATGAGTTTTCTTTTTCTTTAATAATTTCATATTTTTCTAAATTAATTATAAATTTTGACTATATTTTCATACTATTATATCCAAAAGATTTTGTAGCTCTTTGAAAAATAAAATATAAAATAAGTACATTTTCGTTCTAACTAAATCACGTTGTCTTAGAAGATAATAATAGATCATATTCTCATAGTATTATTATTATTGTTTTGTAATTTTGTTGTCATGAATAATTGATAACAAAAAAAAAAAAAAAAGAATAATAGAACGTATCACTTAAATGAAAATAGTCGAATTGTTCTTCAATTTGTAAGTGTCTTTTCCTAACTTACTAAGTCTACTATTTTCTTATATTTATTTTCTATATCAACCGTATTAATATTATGATTATATAAGTTACTTTTTATTGTTTAAAAGTTCTAATAATAAATATTACGTTAGATCTATTACATTACTACGTTTTTAATATTGACTTGTTAGATTTGTGTTAATATTACGATTTCAAGAGTTAATTATATTTTTTTATAGTTTAATGTTACGGTATTTGTATTATGTCGTGTTAAATTTGGTATTTGATGTTTATTATTATTATTTTTAATTCAAAACGTTTGATATTTTTGTTTTCTATTACAAATTAAGCAATTTGATTGAGTTTTTATTTTTTAAATTTTTTATATAAAATTTTTTAGTATTAACAATTTGAGTGAGTAAAGTAAACCATTAATAAAAAAACAAAGGCAAAACAATCATTACTTACCCAATATTTAAATAAAAAAAATTCAAAAGAAAAAATCATTTGTGAAAATATCATTCATAGTAATATTTCAATATTTAAAAAATAAATTTTAGTGTATTAATTAAATTCACAACACAATTACTGTCTTAATTTTTATAGATATTGTGTTTTAAATATCCTCCAACTAAATTTTTATTACATATCTATATTTTTTATTTTTTATTATTATTTTTGTTAAACGAACAATTGGATTCTTTTAGCCAATAACACTTGAAATTAAAACCTGTTGAAAAAATAACGTAATTCTATTTTCTTTCTCAAATACCTCTGTAAATATGTTTTAAAGGAAATTTTTTGTTTTTAATTCTGTTTTTGTGCGATAGAGAGTATATAAATTGGTATATCTTAAAATGTAAAAGATGCACATAATCATTACTTATCTTTAATAAATTATTTTTAAACTTCTGAAAAAAGTTATTTAGAAAATTTAATTATTTTAACTTAATTTTATTTTAACAAACGTTGGTAAATATTTCAAATTTCATTATCTGTGTATGTGTATGACTGGGTAATTTTATTATTTAATGTTACTTAATTAGATGTCATATCAATGTATTTTTATTTGAGAAATTATAAATATAATCTCTAAATTTTTAAAATAATATTTAATAAATTTCTAAACTTTTAATATTACGTCTAATAAATCTTTTTAAAGCATGTGCAAAATAAAAAATTTAGAAACTTACATCTATTCTTATATGAAATTGTGTTCCCATAGCATGAAGACACTAAACCCAATTTAGATAGGTCAACCAAAAAACAAATGCTTCGAAGCAAACGAAGATTGACCCGTCTAACACATATAATCGAACCAAATCAACGATCAAAATTAATAAAATATCGAAGGTAAGACATTTAAAGTAGAGGACCCATTTGCAATTTGCATACACCAATGTACGTAGAAGTCATGTTTAAATTGCGAGATACTTTTAAAGTGATGAGACAAAATTATGAAAAGGACAAAGTTTTAACTCAAATCAACTTGGTATGCTGTTAGGTCTCATCCCATGTTTTACACAATAATTGTACATAATCTCATGAATCAACAATACCATTATTTAATTACCCACAAAAGTCTGCTCTCCAAAATTTGAACACCACATCTCTCCCGGATGCTAAGAAACACAACACATCATTTATCTAAGTTCTACCATCGATGCTCTGTCTTCTTTAAAATCACTTGTTATCGACAGTGTTCTAAAAACAAGTTTTAAAATCCAAGAAAAATGTGTTTTGAACCATTTAAATTTTACTCCAAACTTTTAATTTCATCGATTTAAACCTATAACTTAATAGATTGTATCAATTTTAACTATGAACTTTCAATTTCATGCATTTTAACCTCAAACTTGAATGATTGTATCAATTTATATCATCGATTAAGTTCCACTAGGGTTAAATAGATATAATATACAAAGTCTAAGATTTACCTTTATAAAATTGAAAGTTTGAGTTTAAAATGAATACAATCAATCCAAATTTGTAGGTTAAATGGATGAAATTGAAAGTTCAATATAAAAAACAATATAACAAGCCAAATGATGTTTTTGAAATTCGAGGTTCATCAAACGCTACTTCGAGATAGGGGTGTTCAAATAACTCAACAACCTGAATAACTCAAGCTACCCAACCCAAAATATAAGGGTAGGGTTGGGTTAGTATTGTTGTTAGGTTGGGTTGCGGGTTGGCTAAAAAGAAATATGACTTCACTCAACCTAACTTGAATTACATATGTATTAATAAAATATATACATATTCACATTTTTCTTTGTTCAAAATTTGTGAATTTTTTACATTTTTCTTTTAAATTGTTATGATATTTGTCTTTGTTTAAAGTTTGTATTAAATATCATAGATATTTGGTATTTTATATTTGAATTTAATGAGATTTTAGTTATTAATAATGTGTTATCGATAAACTTACGTATTTAAAATTAAAAAGAAAAATAAGCTATAACCCAACAACCAAACCCAACCAAACCTGAATTTTAAGGGTGAGTTGGGCTGGGTTGGAGACTTTATTTGGGTTGTCTGGGTTGTCAACCCAACTAACCTGAATTTATATGTATCAGGGTGTACATGGATTATAACCCTAAACCAACTCAAATTTTTGGGTTGGTCCAAAAAAAACCTAAACCAACCTATGTACACCCTTACATCCAGAGTTTAAAAACCAAACTTGCAATATGATATTGGTACATATATTTTTTTCCTAGCAAACCTAAGGTTGATGTGAAATATTTTAGTGTTAGGGATATTTCTCTCTCCTTCTATCCCTATTAGAGTGAAGAAAGCCAAATGAGTACGGTTGAGATAGCACCATTGTTAACTCTATTTCACTTGGAGATGTAATTCTACCTGTTCCCACTTCCCATTTTCATCCCAAACTAAACCAAACTTGATCACCTAAAGAAAATGGGTTCACAGTCAGAAATTAGAGTGGCTAACAACAAGTAGTACAAGATTTTAGTTATTGACCAATCTCAAACTTGGATCACACACATGAATCTCAAGCTTCATCACCACCTTTCAGATTCATGATTTGAATTTAATTTTATAGAGTTGGAGTTTGGAATAACAAACCAAATCACCTCACTATGAATTCTTCCCAATTTGTTGCTTTGTTGCTTTCACAAAGACTTTAGTTTTAGACCACGGAATTCTGTTAAGATATTGTTCGTAGATTAGATAGCAGGGTCAAAATTTTATTACAAGATCCAGAAATTTAGGTATGAAATGAGTGGATCAAAAAGATACTTATTCCTAGGATATCATGACTATATCACCCTCAAGTTATACCATTTGTTGTACCAAATTTAGGTACCATTCAAACATTTATCATCTTCATTTCACACAAAGAACTGACATTGTATCAGGACCCAAGGCTTTTTCATGTTTCAATCATTTCAACTAAACACAAATTCTGTGTATACCATTGCCACAACTTGATTCCACAAAAGATATCCTATAGTTCCACTCTCTCAATATATATGGAATAATTTCAGGTACCGAAAAAATCCGGATTAACTCAAAGGCAGGGAAATCCCAGAAAAAAGAACAAGTGTGCTTATACAAAAGAAAATACAAGGGTTGAGAATCATGAAATATTAGGAACAATGATGAGCTAAGGTATAAGATGTTTTAAAGATTCGGCACTGATAATAAAGAATACATGATTATATATTGCTGGTAAAAATTTACATGAAATTGCAGATAAGTGTACTGCAAACCACTCATCCCAAGTTTTTTATTCTTTTTATAAAACAAAGTTATCAATCATGTGAAAAACCACATCTGCACCATCAGAATTCAACCAATAGCTCTTCACCTGAAGGGGATCAAATGTTTTGTTAAAACGTCAGATATGTTCACATCTAAAATGAAAGAGATATGCAAATATCAGAAACAGAGGAACACGGAGTCAATGCTTGAGCAATAGCTGTTCAGAAGCTAACTACATACTTATAGTCTTATGCTGTTGGTCTGAAAAATAAATGGTTATAATTCCATTGGTGTCCTTACATTTTGACGAGCTTTTAAGTTTATTCCATCTCGGCCTAAGCTTCATACGTGTTTGTCCCTAAACTTAATGTTAGAGAAAAATGTTTTGGTGGTTGTTGTAAGTTGTCATCATAGAATTAGAATATTTAACGTAATAGCATAAATCGAAACTATGTAGGTTGGTTGAGGCAGGCAGTAGGGGGTGGAAATTATTAAGTAACAAAATAATAGCAAAAACCAAATAGTTGTTTTGAAGTTCAAAAAGTAAAATAAACCTTTCGAAAGTTTGGAAAGCAAAATAGTTATTTTTAAAATTATATTTAAAAAAAAATGATGACTAAAAAATATTTTGTGGGCCAAAATGGGAAGATATATAATGGAGGAAAGATACAACTTAATCAAGGATAGCCCCAGGAAACTTCGCTCTGATACTTGCCTGAATGGTACTGTGAGCAATGTATCTCTGTCTGCTTTTCTGAAAGCTAACATCCACTCGAGTCCAAGGAACTTGATTGAGACCTCTAATCATCTCCTCTACATATTGGAAGAAAAAGCAATTTCAACCACATGGCTACACATAGGAGAAATTCAGAATTGGGCACCAAAGAGTGATTTGAAAATGTTAAATCACTTTTATCATGTTCAAAATCATTCCAAAACATGATTTTAATTACTCAAAATCAATTTAATATTTAGTTTTACACATTTAAATGCAATTGTTAGATAATCAAAATTGTTTTGAATGATGATTACAAGCATGTAGAGTGAATTTAAAAATGATAAAAGTGACTTTAGCTATTTTAGAATCACTCCTAAACATGCTCTATATATGGTGACAAGAACAGCTGCATCCTATTGAGTTCCCACCAAATTTGGCTAAGTTTTAATCTCTTCTACTGTTAAAGCGTACTCTTCAGTCTTCCCCAAACTTAGATCTTTGAAGACATGGGGCACATAAAAAACAAGGCTTGATCAATCCATGTTCTAGTCCCTAATGTCTGGTAATGTTTGAATGTTTTTTCAAATTAGAACCTATTATTTGAAAAGTTTCAATTTAGTCTCTTACATTTTAACATTTTTCAATTCAATCTCCTACTATAGGGAATGTTAGAATTGTTTGATGATGAACTTATACGGTATAACGCCCTTACCTGAACAGGATCTATTCTATAGATTGTACATTTGTGTCCTTGAGTTCTAAATATAAACTTATACGGTATAATATTTCGTCAATTGGTAAAATGTCATCTAAGAGAGAAAAGTTCCTAATTACTCCAAATTTCTAAGAAATTGAGAAAAGTTTCGAGTTTCTTCTCTAATGAAATGAAGATGATGCATCAGTTATCTGAATTTATTACCGAAAAGATTCATTTCCAAAATCGTTTCACTACAAGACATCCGACAAACTAACAAAACAAGCAGAGGAAGAGATCTTAGAGCAGGAGCTGGGAAAGAAGGTAACCTTCTAAGTCGAGTTTTTGGTCCAGCGATGCTTTATTGCAGACATCATCATGGGTTGATTGCTCCTCGTAGACAATATGTGGGTATTTGTCATTTTTTATAAGCTCACTTGACTGGTCGCAGAATAACAATAAAAGAAACATTTAACTTTCTCTAGAAAAAGCTTAATAAACATATATATGGTGAAAAACTGGTACAAAAACCTTCCAAACTGATACAAAAACCATACCTTTGGAAGCTCATGTTGACGGCGAATAGATGATGTTCTCCACCCAACCATGTCTAATGATAAGTGAAGGATAACATAATATAATTGTGGATGTAACTCCAATGAATTCTTTCCCACACTAGGTAACTCTCTGGTCTACGAAATTTTATTTTCATAAATCATAATCACATCTATTGTCTGCACTCAACAACTTGTGATCAGGAAGCTTGTGATACATTAACATCTCAAGCTTATCCCATGTCAGCAAGTGATGAAACATTTACTGATCTCTTAAAGTGTAAAAGGATATGATCATAATTCACATTTGCATATGCCACCCGACGCTTAAATGCACGTAATCCTGAGCTAAACAACAAAAGTCCAAAGACAATATACAAAGTCAAGCACCAATAAAATACAAAGTATAGGCAACTTAGTAGTCTTATGTAAAAACCAATACTGACATGAACTTTAGATCTTCAGAGTCGGTAACCATTCTAAGGAGAAGAGGAGGTTTCCCATCATTTTCATCATCAGTGAGGAATAGATGTTTTCCAGACCTCCCAGCAACTAAGTGTGCTGTTTGAGAGGCTCTTCTCTCCAAGAAAGGAAGACCACAAAGAACTGGAAACTGAGGACATAAAAAGTAGATGTTTTAATTGATAAATCCAGCCTCAACCTACCCTCTCTCCAGCCCACCCCAATGCTACGGGAAAGTCATTGCACAAACTATGAACAAATCTTTGGATTTTTCTGCTTCATGACTGTTTGCTGTTAGTGCTTAAGTTTGTTTAACATCTACCTCGTGAATAATGTGCGAGATAGAGAGTTAAGGTCTACAGGCAATAGCCCTATAGAAAGGAAAGTACACACTCATAACAACTCTTTCAACTTTCTGCTTAACGATATATTTTCTATAGTCTAAACTTTAAAATACATATGATGAATAGCTTAATCACCTGTTTATTTCCCCGTGAACCTAAATGTGGAGTTGCAACTGTTATGAAGTTCACAGGCTCCAATCCAGCAATTCTTGCATGATGGAATTGCTCAATATGTTGCTTCTGCTCATCTGTAGAGAAACTTTGAGCAGCACCTGAGGATTTCAATTGAGGGATATGATCAAAAAGCCTTCCAACGGCATACCTTGCGACAAGCCCACCTAAAGAGTGGGCCACAAAGGAAATTTTCTGCAATTCTGGCCTTCGTCTTATGACACCTAACACCTGCATTGGATGGTTTAAAGTAAGGTGCTCAACAGAAATATCTATGAGGATGCTATTTTTAAACTTTTCTGAGATGGATCATAAATACATATATAGAACCAAGAAACCTCTTCAGCCAGTCTTTCTCCCATTGTGTCAACCCCATCAAATGTTGATCTTGAAGAGTTACACTCACTGCCTGCTCAAGAAGATAATTTTAGAAGCAAAGAAATTAATGTGAACTGTACGCATTAAGGGTTGACATAGAGGAGTTCCCACACAATGCATTGCCAGTAAGTTCAACATTGTAATTGTAAAAGGTTAAACTATGAATTTCACAGAGACCATTCTCGAAGTCAGGGCGTCAAGAAAAGAGAAATGTGGATTAGAATTTGGATCAGTTACAAACATCTTTAAGTTTTTTAAAAAAAAAAAAAAACAGAGAGATAGAAAGTACTTACTAAATCATAATTTTAAACAAAAGAATCCAAGAGATATCCCTTTAGTTCTTCAGTCTTCATTTTTTGACTGAAGGGGTGTGTTCAATTTTGTTGTCTAAAATTGCACTTATAGTTCATAGATAAACCATTCGACCTATTGACAGTGATTCACCTTCCCCGTCACTCGCTATTACTCAACATGGTGTTCAAAGGTTAAGCAACATTGAAATAAAAAATAAAAAATAAAAAATAAAAATTGGATCCAGATTTACCACCCAGAGGTAAGCTAGCTTCATCCACTCGTGTGATATGATTTTGTTTCACATTCAAGATTGTTTTTGAAAAAAAATAAAATAAATAAAGATATATTAAAGGTGGATCGGTTTCAAAGCCATCTCAAATTTAGGATAATTATTCTGTTACGCAGATTATTTGGTAAAGTATCACTATCTCCCAACCGAAAATAGTCTTTGCGTAATGTGATTAATCTTGGTATTGACCCAAACGTAACCCCCTTTTTGTCAAAAGCTTTTGACATTCCATTATTGTAAATACACTAAAGAAAAACAAAACTCTTCGCATCAAATGCATACAGCCTCCCTTGAACTTCAAAAATAAGTGGAAAGTGGTAACCTATCGAAGAGACCTATATAAGATCGAGGGAATAGTAAGCACTTACGGTGTACGATAACCTTATCAGGAAGCTTCTTCACAAATTGTCCTGCCGCGTATCTCCAATCTGCAGCACTGAAGAAATGAAGAAAAAGAAGAAAGGTCGATGGATACCGAAATCCAAATCCGATAAATAAAAAATTAAATTAAATTAAATTAAATTAAGACGCTAGTAAAATTGGAAGGAAGGAGAGAATACCTTCCAATTAGACCATTGACCATGATGACGAGGTGTTCAGGCGGCGGCTTGGCATCGGGGTAAAAGAATTCCTCGGCAGTCAAGTCAGCGTCCACTTTGAGGCCTTTACGGGGGCGGAAGCAACCGGCGGCGAAACGCCCGGCGAAGTCCATCCGGCGGGAGAGAGAAGGATCTGGGAAGGGGATGGGAGGAAAGCGGAGGGAGAAGGGGTTGGAAGGGCAATGGCGAGTGGTTGAAGGGTGATCAAGGGGAGGCCCCGATGGCGGGGTGTGAAGAGGAGTAATGGCCGCGGCCGGGATCATGCCCGTCTCCCAGCTCGCGGGGTTTTTAACAGACCAGAATCAAGCGGAATCCGTAGACGGAAAGGGCGGAATAGTTGGATTTCAGAATGAAATGGCGCATCCCATTTTGGCACGTGACTTCCCCTATGCATTTTTGTTTCCCACTTTTTCCTTTCATTTTTTCCGGCGCCTACCTACGCCTTTTTAATTCTTTTTTCCTTTTTTTTTTTTTTTCTTTTTTTTAATTTACATTGACTAACGACTTCCTTAATCTATCCTTCCACGCATTTGCCTTCCACTGACCACTTTGGACATACCTAAATTTGTTTGGTTTAGTGTTGCGAAGTTCAGATGAGTCGTCTTGTTTAAATATACATTAGTGATTGAGATGTTATGGATTATGGCTTATTTTAGGTTTTAACTTTCAAGGGCTACAAGTTACTAAGTATTTTACATTTGTTTTGAATTTTTTTCAACTTCTTTCAACATTGGTAGAACTACAAGTGTACCTACGCAAGATTTCATTTGAAACAAAGTCAGGTCTGACTTTCACGTTATCATTGGGACAGTATTTAGTACTTCTGTCGTAGAGGGGTCGTATCAAGCATGTTATGTTACACAAGATTTGAGATTGAAACTTCCTTAGAGAGAAGTTGTCCTTCTAAAAAAAATAAGTAATTGTGACTCAAGTCATTGTGATTATGATAAAGGGAACTACCTCATGCACGATTTGAGAACTCCCCTTCTTCTAGGTTAACCCCTACAACAGCATTAAGAATAACCGTGATTAAACAAATTGGTGAGCAACCCCAAGAAAGCTAAACATATTTTACTTGAAAAGGTTTATCAAAGATCGAGAAGAAAGGAAAACTTGTTCCTAACTTCAAGACTTTGAATACTCCACAATCTAATTGATCAAACTAGACTAAAAGTAGTAAACATGCATTCTAATACAAGAATACAAAGAAAAGCATAAAACTTGAGAGACAAGAACTCTATGAAAAAAATTCATTTAAATTCAACTACTATGTTAGAGAATTACAAGTCTATTTAAACTAATTTAAAAGACACCGTGAAAGGACACAACCTTTCACCTAATTTGTATAAATGTAAATACATAAAATTAAATAATTACATAATTCATTAAAGATGTTAATGAATCTGAATTTCTAGATTCATTATGACTTTTGGATGAAACGTTGTCTTTTGATACGTGAAATGATGCAACTTTCCAACTTTATTAGAAAGCTTAGCAAGTAACTCAATCAATGCTTCCACTAGTCAGTACCAATTATTTGTTTATCAAATTCTAACTCATACAATGAACTATTTTTTAATCCTTACGATGCTTTATAGAAACTCAATGCGATGTGTGCAAGATTTTGTTAAGAGTCAGTTGGTGATAGGAAGAAGATCCATTAGAGGAGCTAGAAGAATGGTGTGTGTGGGTATATAGCTTGGTGGGATGGGTTTTGCATAAGGCTTTGTTGGTCAATCAATGTTGGTGTCTCCATTTGGACTCCAAATAGCCTTCTTGGGGAGAGTTTTGGAGGGGAGGTACTTTCGAATTCGGACTTTTCTTCGAGGTTCTCTATAGGCTTGAATATTTTTGTATGCGTGCAAAGTATTCCATGGGGTTGTGAGCTATTTTGGCAAAACATTGTATCAATATTTAGGATGATCTATGGGTTTCAAGGTCAAGAGGGGTAAGTCGTTATGGGTACACAAGTCTCTAAAGGAGGCACATCTGTGGCATCCTTGGTGTCACTTGGAGAGGATTGGGTATACAAAGATAAGGAAATAGTGTTTCTTGGCTGCAGATGTGGATCTAACTTTTAATTTTCCTTTGTCAGCTTGAAAGTTGAAACAAACTGTGTGTATGTGTGTAAATATTTCTATTCCAATGACTTTGTTAATATCTAAGTATTGGCCAATTCCATCATACTATATAGGGTGTAAGGTAATTTATTTTCTTCTCAAAACTTGGATTATAAATAATTAATAAAAAATTTCTAATACATAGGATGAACATCATACTGTGTGGACCTTGGGTCGTAATTTTGGAAGGTTTTACACAATTGAAAACACGAATTACTTGTCATGAACCCTTTATTTTAAATTTTTTGTTTTTATATCACTTACTATAAAGCAACGTAAATTAACCAAAAAAGAATTAATATAAGTTTGAACCACAAAAATTCTGCCACGTTGTATTCTAGAATGCGCTGCAATGGCATTTTGTCCTCATGAAAAAACAAGAGAGAATCACGAGCACCACATAGCCTAATTCACGAGAAGGCATTACGACTCCATTGCCCATATATAATATATAAATGTGTATGCTTGTGAGATTGTGAATCGCCATGCAAAAACCCAAAACCAAAACCACTCATTCTGTGGCCCCACTGGCTTCTCCATCGCTACATATCTCAACACTCATAGTGCGTCTATATATGGAGAATCAAGCAACAAAAATCATCAGCCATAACCCCTGCACCAACAACAATAATCACAATGAATAAGCAGCTGCAACTACCTCTGTTTCTAGTCCTACTTGCCGTCTTTATGCCCCAAGTTCTCTCTCACAACTTTTCTCAAACACCTGGTGTGCAAATCCAAACAAACAAGCAAAATCAAGTGGACAACGAAACCATCTACAGGATATCGAAGCAACTCTGCTGGGGCTGCATTGGCGAGTCCATCGAGTTTCTATTTGCGCACAATCTGGTTCGAGCGGCCAAGTTTGAGTTGCCATTGGCATGGAATTTTCAGTTGGAGAAGTACGCGAGGTGGTGGGCAGGGCAGAGGAAAGGAGACTGTAAACTGCAACATTCTTTCCCTGAAGGCGATTTCAAGCTGGGAGAGAATATATTTTGGGGGAGTGGAACGGCGTGGAGGCCATTGGATGCGGTGACTTCGTGGGCTAGCGAAGTGAAGTATTACACATACGCCACCAATAGCTGCGAGGCTGGCCAAATGTGCGGCCATTACACACAGATTGTTTGGAGAGATACGCAAAGGATCGGGTGCGCTCGTGTCGTTTGTGACAATGGGGATATCTTCATGACTTGTAACTATGATCCGCCCGGTAACTATGTGGGTGAGCGACCCTACTAAAGGTCAATAGTGTCATTTCACACGCACAAACTTTTTTAAAAAATTAAAAATTGCAACCGAACAAAAAAATAACTAAAGAACCGTGCTTTTTAATTGCAATTACACCATCAAACTTTCACTCCTAAAAATTGAGCCATTAAACTTGTAAAAGAGTTAAAACTGAACTATTAAACTTATAATAGTTGTAGAAATTGGATCTCTAAGAAAGTGTTTGGGACAAAGAGTGTAGTTGCGAAGTTAACAGAGTTATCAACTTTTGGATCTCAATGTAGGGAGGTTAATAATGCATAAAATTGATATTAGTAGTTATGGGTCACACGAACTCCTTGGATCAAATAAGGAATTAAGTTCACAACTTCACCCTTCTAAACTCTTTGGACCAAACACCTTTAAATGGTGAAAATTGAACCCTTAAGTTTATAAAATTCTTACAATTTCTACAATTATATAAGTTTGATAATCTAATTTAACACTTAAATGACTTTGAAAACTCAATTTGATGATTGAAAGTTTGAGAGTGTAATTATAACTACTATCATATCTTACAACTGTTTTTTGCAATTTGTCAGAAGAAAAAAAAAAGATATTAATGACCTATACTCCAACAAATAATAATATTTGCCCACACACGAGTCAATAGAATATCCTACCGACTTTTCTTATGTATTGCATTTTATGGATCTAGTTGCATTTAATAGAAAAAAAGACCCCATGTGACACTAGAAATTAATGCAGTCCATCAAGAAGTATGTATGATATATATCTTATTGATTTTGTGTAGTGACAAGTATTGCTCTTTGTTACAATACTCCTTAGTAAATATGATATTGTTATATAGTGAATCTAATATATAGAATAATATAAACTAAATTAGGTGGGAAAGTTTGTACAAACTGATCCTACCTACCGATGTCTAGTCCTCTAGTGGAATATTGGAATATCATATTGTTATATTATTATAATGTATGCTCACCTGGGTTATTCTCATCTCTATAAAGTAGTTTAATTAAATTAAATGACATATTATAGAATATTATAAAATCCAAGAACGTAAAAACAAAAAATGACAGTTGGATTCTTTCTTTTAAAAAAAATGACAGTGGCAAGATTCTTATTAGATAAATCAATCAATCATTGGTCGAGCTGAAAAAAGAATGACTTAGTCAAACTAGCAATTCATTAACGTTCCTACATTTATCAAAATAAATTATCAAAAATACTTTAGTGCAGCTGAAATATCATCGATCTTTATACTGCATCCAAATACTACCCATAAATCATAATTCATATTCCACGAGAGTAAGAGTACGGGAGATATAATGGTGAGTGTGTATTATTGAGATAGGCCTGAATTGGGCTCAGTGTTGGACCCAATAAAAGCCCATCTGAAAAAGAATATGAATGGTTTGTGGAGCCCACAGTCAGAGCATAGGCCTAAATGTCGTTGGAAATTTAAATGAGCTGCGACAAATGCATGTTTCCATGTTCAGAATTTCCTACTTCGGATGGGCGTTCGGTGACTTGTAATAGAACGAGCTTGTAACGTAACGTAATCTAGTTTTAGTGTTTTGAAGCTTTTTCACTGTTTTGTTACCAATAATCTTAATTACATTTCAAATTTTTCGTAATTCTATTTTCACTCATGGGAGTTATTCTATCAAATTCTTGATTTGATTTCTTTTTTAGATTATGTTTTTATGTGATTATATTCTTGCACATTTTTAATTTATTGCAGCAAATAATGTATAATATTATATAGTTATGCTGTAGACTGAAATCAATTGAATTTTTCAGACCTCAATCATCGCCTATATATATGTAGCACAGCCTATTTGAATTATTGCCGATGAACCAAATTTATAATAAGATTGCAATTTGACTTGTCCTTTTAGCATGGTCATGTGATCTTCTAGAATTAATACATCATTTGCAATATTTAATTTATTTTATATCCAATGTTTATGACTATTTGGAATATTAAATTGTTTATCATTTCACATTATAATTAATAAATAATTTTGATAGATCTTAATGGAGTAGATTTGAACTAGTCAATTACAAGAACATTCATCCTTTCTGCTCAGAGATGCCGCTCTAAGAACGAAGTTCTAATTCAAAATCATTCTTAAAGATATTAAAAAAAAATTGAAATATCTAATTAAATCATTACTTAATACCAACATGAGCATAGTTGACTGACATAAAATTCGTCCTATCAATTTTGAGATCTAACGTTTGATTATCCCACATCATATGTTGTAAAAAAATATTAAATTTACCTATTTAGTAATTTAAAAGTGGTAAGATAAGATAAGTTAATATTATGTTCACCATAAATTAAATTATAGAGTAAACATAATTAATCAGCATGCATTATTCTCATTATTGAGGTAACCTTATGAAATGAAAAAATAATTAAAACATTTTAATATTTTTTTAAGGTGGGACAAAAATAAAGCTACAAATTAACTATTTTACTTTTTCGTACTCGTGTGTCCACAATATACATAAAATAAAATAAAAAAGTTGAAAGTATCGAATTATTTAAAAAGAAAAAGAAAAAAAAAATTAAAAAAAATCTCAATGAGAAGCATTTTAATCCATAAACAAAAAGGAGTATATATTTAATAATGTAAAATTTATTTGGAGGGGTATGGAAATATACACCACTCCTTGAATAGGACAGAAGCAAAAATAAAAAATAAAAAATAAAAAATTAGGGATACAGCACATAAAATCAATCAATTACATGTGAAAATATGACAATGACATGAACAATAACACAACTTTATTACAAACAATTTTTCCATTTCAATCCACAAATATATAATATACAAACATAAAAATAAATACAATAATTAATGCCTTTTTTCTTATATATATAATGAAATTATGAAAGAGATTAATTTTAATAAGGTCTCATCCCAATGTAATTACCCGGAGGATCATAATTGCAAGTGATAAAAACGCCTTTACCGTCATTACAAGTGACTCTAGCACACCCAATCCGCCGTGTCGCCCGCCACACAATTTGAGTATAATGACCACATAGTTCACCCTCAACACAAGAATTTGCCCAATAACTGTACCATTTTCGCTCCGACACCCAATCAGCCACGGCTTGAGCCGGAGTCCACGCATTGCCACTACCCCAGAAGATGTTTTCACCGTAAGGTCCAGCAGAGTGGCGGAGGGCGCAATCTCCCCGCCGCTTGTTGGCATACCATTCAGCGTAGCGAGCCAATTTGGCGTCCCAAACTAAGGGGGACAACCGAAGGGCGTATCGTGCAGCATTGTGAGGACCAAGGAATTGCTTTTGTAGAATTTTGTCGGACCTGGATGGAGCTGCGGCGGTGGAGGCCGTTAGGAGGAGGAGAATAACAATGGGGATGAGAAAATATGCATGCATTTTAAAATGGAGGTGAATTGGATTGGGGAATTCTCATTTTTAAAATTAGGAGAAGGGGTATGATATTTATAAAGGAATGGTGTGTTTTGGAGTTTGAGTAGTTGGATAAAGGAAAGTTGTGTGTCAACTATGGGGTGGCACCCATGTTCGATAATGATTACCACTTTCTTTTTTTTTCTTTTTTTCTTTTTTTTAAAAAAAAAATTAATTAAATTATTGGTCATCTTTTTCCTCATTCATGTAATGTTATTTATTCAAACAACAAATTATTGAGCCTCCTCTTCAGAATTCAGATTTCAATTTTATCTCCATCTCTCACTTTTAATCTGGTTTCTGTCCTTTACATTCATTTAATAATCATTGTCCTACTTTTTAAAAAACATTATTTTTAAAATTTAAATAAGTTTTTTAAATAATAAAAAAAATTAGTTTTATTTTTTTAAAAAAAAAAATTGATTAAGAATACCTATTATTTTCAAATAATAGGTAAATTATTTATGGATTTATATATATTATTTGATTTGTAGACTTTAATTTTTTATAATCAAGTCTACGACCACCTTTTTTTCCCACATATATTCTATCAAATATTTTCATAAATCAAGCTAAATTTTGAAAACTAAAATATGTAATTTCTGAAAATCTATCTTTTGTTTTTGGATGGCTAAAATTTTTAACCCTTTTATGCTAGAAAAGGTGAAAACGGTTGCAATAAATTAAGAGATAAAAAGTATAAGGGCATTTTCGAATATAGTAAAATGAACCAAAATATTTACAAAACATAGCAAAAATCCATATTCTACCAGCAATAGAAACTGATAGTAGAATTTGAAAATTTACTATATTTTATAAATAATTTCAACAATTTTGTCATTTACAATAATTTCTTAAAAGTATACTTAAATTTTAAAAACTAAATAATTATTAAAAAAAAACTATTACCTTTATCTTAGTCCAACATTTGAGGTGGAGGTTATTCTTTTTGTTAGATGAATACTTACTTCCACACCAACTAAAAAGAATACTATAATCTCATTGGCAACTTTTGACAACTAGCAAGCAGAACGAGCGAGTGCCAAAAAGGGAAAAGTCATCATTTTTTATTTCAGAGAATAAATAATAATGAACACGTGTCATGAAAAGTTGGAGTTAGTAATTATGAACTTACGAGGTGTAGAAAGATCTCGTATATGTAAGTGAAGACAATTAAATTAATTGAAATGAGAACTTTTGGATGGTTTTAAAAACAAAGTCGTAAGGATTAATACAAAAAGTAGACAATATTATATGGTCGTAGAGATAAGTGAAGCTTTCATTATCTTTGTTAATGGGTATCAAGTCATGACTCAAACCAAGCTGCGTGGGTGAGACCCTCAGACAAATCATAAGACCCTCGACATAAAGAAAGCAGATTGGGTGTGAAAAGTGCGGGCATCAGATCACATTTATCAAAATAAAACTCTATTCTAATAATGTTCCCTTTCAATCATTAATACATTTATTTTAAAATCATATTCTTACAATTACATCTACTATCAAAAGTCTGCTCATTTTAAAATTAAAACTAAACACAAATCAATGCTCTTTTTCTGTCCAACTCATAAATATTCATTCGCATTTCAAAAATTTATGAATATTTATTTATTTATTTATTTATTTATTTATTTATTTTGGGTGGCCTAATGACAAGAATGGGAACAATGGGTCATATAAAGTAAAAGCCTTTTAGCTTTTGTAACTTTACCAGCTATATTTATAAAAAGCTTAGCTAAGATTCTAAAGTGTTGCCAACTGTTTGTATAATTATCCATAAAATTCTTTCTTATTTTTTGAAATAAAAGTTTTTTTTTTTTATGGATAATTTAAGGTCTTGATGAAGGACAATTAAATTAGAGTCATTGGATCGTCCACACGTTATTATTGGATTTTCTTGAATTTAAAAATATATAAATGTGTTTGATATTTGGATGAGTAGTTTGGTGTGACAAATGTTTATGTTATAGAAAAAATTGGAGAGAAATTTATGTAGGAAGAGTGAAATTGTGTGAATTGATTGGTAGGGTGGTTGCCATTAATAGCGAGATCTACGCTACTCTTACACGTCACATCCATTGACACCCATATGGGCTTCCCTTAATTACTGGACCTTCACTCTCACTCTCAACTACTACTCTTTTCTTTTCCTTCGGATTACGAGTATGACTTAACTAGTATAAAATATGAGGTATATATTTGCAGTATGATATATCTTGTAATTACTATTTGAAATTATGATTTAACGAGTATTATTTTATTATTTGACTTATATGGTATTTATCACTTCAATTTACAAATTCAATTATCATGCTTTAACTTTACATTTTACAATTTTTCCTATGGTATTTATATATATTTTCAAAAGGACTAAATATATTTGGTTATGTATAACAAAATAAGTGAAATCTATATCTTAGTAGAAATAAGACAAAAATTGCAATATAAGGTATATATTACATAACAACCTTAAATCTGTAGTTATTCTAAATGTATTTGAAATAACAGTGTATGTAGTGGAAATAAATATAATATATATTTGAAAACGATGATTTAGTACTACAATTATGTATTAAATGCAATTCACCAAATTTAGAGATTTTGAACTTTAAGTTAAATTTCAAAATTTGTAAGATAAATTAAGGAAGGAATAAATTTTTTCAAATTTAATGGAAATGAAAATTTTCTTTTGTGATGAGTTTTGAAAGTTTTGGAAAAAACTACTTTAAGGCACATCATTTTCGTATTTATGTTTTTTTTTTCCAATAAAAATGCTAGAAATGAATGGGGGTGTTATGGACTTTTAAACTTTATTTTTATGTAATATTGTAAAATACAAGGTTATTCATAAAAAAAAAGTTGCATTAAGTTATTCTTGTAATTTTGTCTATTGAATTAAATTATTAGTATAGAAAATCGATTGTGTTATAAGTATAAATACTTTTAAGTCGGAGAGTAAGTAAATGATGGATCTGGGATAGTCCAAGCTATTTGGGTAATGGGCCAAATGGGCTGGTGATAGAAAGCAACTTTTAACTTGTGGTCGGCCCATTATGGTTGTTAGAACCGGGGATTAAGGTACTCTCAAAATTATTTGTAAAAAGAAGGGTTAACAACAGAAATACCAAATTTTAACTTTTCATTTAGAAAATTAGCAAAAAAACTTTTTTTTTTTAATGAAAAAAAATTAAAAATAATTAATTAAGGATTTATAAAAGTCTAAATTACCCCAATCATTCAAATTAAACGTTAGTACCTTATTAAGAAGAATTCATAGATACACTTTAATAGAATAGTACCAACATACTTTTAGTGTGCCAAAAACCACTAGTCAATTCATCTTTCCAATGCCAAAGCTTATTCAACATGAAATTCACTAAGAAAGTCAGACAAAATCACTAAAATCTTTACCTAAAACCAAAATCCATCAAAGTGACGGCAAACCACGACTTGGAGGTGTGCAACTACCGACGTTCGTACAAAGATTTTTCAGTGATGACTTGTGTGAGAGTGACATTAGAAGACAAACATCGACTAGGTTGCTAGTAGTGAAAGAGGCATGAGAGAGAAAATATTATCGGAGAGAAACTGACTACACACGTCGCTACCACCAGACGATGAGGAGTTGGAATGTCAACAAGAAAAAAACAAGCGATTGCCTTGATATAGTGTTGGGTTGTCGTGAGATTAAAGATGAAGAGGATTTTATGCGTGAAGAGAAGGATTGGATTGGAAAAAAAATCTTTCCCTAGTTCTAGATTTTATCATTTTTCCATTCTAATTTCCAAATCTTTCAAATATTTAACCAAATCAATTTTTTAAAAGGCAATTATCTCCATGATTATGATAAAAAAGATTTATAAATTGTTTAAGAAAGAAATTTATCAACTAATTATAAATGAACAAGCCCATTTTTATTCAACTTTGTGGATGAAATGATAATTTCTGAAACCATAACGAAAATAATTATTTTCAGAAGCCCTAATTAAGAAAACAGTAAAATAATGTTTCATAGATCACAAATTGTAAATATATAGAGTGGAGCATGAACCTAGATTAAAGGGACTGGAAGACAATTTTACTATCGAATTATTAATAATTTCAATTATATATATATATATTATATAAATAACATAAAATTGAGGGAGCTCCAACCTTTTATATATTTACTAAAAATCTGATGGGATCATATTAACCAGTGGCTAAACTTTTGGCAATATTTATATAATATGCGCCACTTCAGCATTGAATCCGTTCTAATATATAACCGTACTATAGTTTCACACAAGCAGAGTGGATGGAAGCAACAAATCAAAGAAGATATGAATGAAGATGAACAAATCCGAAGTTGACGTACTCAAACCTAACTCATTCATTTTCAACCATCCCTAATTATTATATTATATCAGCCCTAAAATCCAAACCAAAACCACCACCCTCTACTGCCAAATGTCGGCTTCCGATCGCCAATCAACCACAAACCATGTCGCCGTTTTGGCATTCCCCTTCGGATCTCACGCTGGGCCCCTTCTCACCCTTGTACTCAAACTCTCCCACGCCGCCCCACACCTGCGATTCTCGTTCATCAGCACCGCCAAATCCAACCGCTCTGTTTTCTCCAGCAGGGGTTCAATTGGGGACGGCAGAGTGAAGCGGGTTGACGTCGGCGATGGGTTGCCGGAGGGTTACGTGTACGAGGCGGGAAAAGAGATGGAAGTGATGGAGCTGTTCTTGGAGGGGGCGGCGGAGAGGTTTAAGAAGGGGATGGAGAGGGCGGCGAGAGAGATGGGTGAGGAAATTGGGTGTTTGATTAGTGATGCGTTTTATTGGTTTGTGGGTGAAATGGCAGAGGAAATGAAAGTTTGGTGGGTGGCGTTTTGGACGTCGGGGCCTCGCCCGTTGCTCATGCATCTTCGCACGGATCTCATTAGGGAACATATCCATATCAATTCTTGTGGTACGCCCCTTCTTCTTCTTCTTCTTCTTTTTTTTTTTTTTTTTTAATCGCTTCATTTTCACTCTCAAACATATTTTCAATCCTCAAATTTAATTTTTTTTAATGCTAGGATGTATTAAACCATAATCAATATCTTATGATGCTAGGATGTATTCGTTAATTTTTTTTAAAAAAACTTTTATCACATTTTATATTTAAATTTATTTTGCATTATTATTTTTTTAGATTTGAAATATATATTATTTATAATATGATGCATAATGTCTAATTTTTTATATATATTAAGTAGTAGTTTTAAATTTATATCACTAAAATTTTAATAAGCATTTTTCATTTTATGTCATGACCTTTAAAAAGTATTTTAAGATATTCTTAAACTTCCAAATTTCTAATATCTAAATACATAAAATTGAAATTGCAAGTTTCATTAAACATAAATTCACTAATCAATCAAATATCAATTAATTCTTTTTAAAGATTTATTAAACATAAATTTTAAATTTAGCTACTTTTAAACATGTAAGATATAGATGTGAAATTAAAAGTTTATGAACATAAACTTGTAACTTAAGTTCCGTTTGGGTCGTGGTTTATTTTCATTTTTATGTTTAAAAAAAATACAAAGAAAATAATAAAAATGTGTTTGGGTCGTGGTTTATTTTCATTTTTATGTTTAAAAAAAATACAAAGAAAATAATAAAAATGTGTTTGGTATACATATTTTTAAAAACGATTTCTAAAAACAACATTCGAAATAGGTCATTTTCGAAAACAAGAAATTGTCGTTTTTTTTAGATTTTGTTTTAAAAGATTGTGAACATAAGATATAATAATTCATTTTCAAATTCACAACCAAATGCAAACTTTGATTTTTGAATTCGAATTTTAAAATTTTAAATTGAAACCAAACGTATTTTCGAATACAATGAAAAATAAAATTTGTTTTTATTTTCTAAAATAATTTTCGGACCACGAACCAAATAGATTTTTAACTTTTATTTTTGTATTTTTTCATGAAAAAAAAAATCACACCTTTTTCTCCCTTTTGTCCTTGTTTACTTTTGGTCTATTTATGATTTTTTTTAGTACTCTATCTTACTCAAAATATTATTTCATTGCCTCAAAAAAAAATTCAATAAATAGATTAAATTATTAGGGTAAAATAATATTATTTCATTACTATATTTGAACATGTGTATATATCAATATATAGAATATTTGGCTAGCAAGTGAGTTGGATTTCATGTCATGTACCATCTAATGAACATGTTGATATAGCTCATGCTCATATATATATTCTACACCAACCAATCAATTCTTAAGGAAGCTTAAATCTTAGTTCTAATTATTTTGAAAAAAAAGAAAAAGAAATAAAGAAATCTAACTACAAATTTAAAAAAATTTGAATCATATTCTCTGATTCCTTGTTCAACCCACTCCCTCAAAATTAGTCCTAACTTGCTTGTTCTAAGTTCATTAAGAGTTAACGAGAAGAATTTTCCGGCAGAATCAAGAGAGAATTCCCTGGAGTTCTTGCCGGGATTCTCATCAATTCAGGCAGCTGATTTACCTGAAGAAGTCGTATCTCCGAACCTAGACTCACCCTTCACAAATTTGCTACACAAAATGGGCCATCACCTTCCAAAAGCCACCTCTGTTCTCATAAACTCATTCGAACAACTAGACTCACAAATCCACAACCAACTAAACTCAACCCTACACAATTACCTCAACATCGGTCCACTCACCATACTCTCACTATCGCCGCCTCCCTCCGACGACCACAACTGCTTACTCTGGCTCCACAATCACCCACCCAACTCCGTAGTCTACATAAGCTTCGGTGGGTTCCTATCACCACCGCCGCACGAACTAACAGCCCTAGCAGATGCCCTGCAAGAGAGTCAAATATCATTTCTATGGTCTTTTAGGGGAAACCCAGAGGAAAAATTACCAAAGGGGCTTATCGAATCAGGTAAAGGAAAAATTGTCCCGTGGGCCCCTCAGGGGCAGATATTGATGCATTCATCGGTTGGAGCGTTTGTGACTCACGGCGGTTGGAATTCGGTGTTGGAAAGCGTTGTGGGCGGCGTTCCGATGATTGGGCGGCCTTTTCTGGGGGATCAGAGGTTGAACTTAAAGACGGTGGAAAATATTTGGGAAATTGGAGTGGGTTTAGAAGGTGGGGTTGTGACGAAGAGTGGGGTTTTGAAGGCGTTGGGATTAGTTTTGGGTAGTGAAAAGGGGAAATTAATGAGGGAGAAAGTCGGGATTCTCCGGGGTTTGGCTCATAAAGCGGCGGAATCCACCACCGGAAGTTCTTCTTGGAATTTCATCCGTTTATTGGAGATTGTAACCAGGTCAAATTAAGTTGTTGCTCGATTTATGATTTGGGTGATGAAGACGGCCCCAGTTCCTGTTCTTGTTGGCTCTGTTTGTTGTTTGTTCGGTCAGTAGTGTTTTAAGGATTTTATGAATTTGAGATTGTTTCATTTTTTCTAAAAATTTCTTATTTTTTTAAATATTTTTACTATAAATTATATCATATCGTATATCCTTTCATGAAAATTATTATTAATATTAGTTATTCAATTTGAAATAAAAATTACTAAATTTATGAATTTTTTTTATAAAAAGTATATAACTAAATTTATACATGAAAGCGAATAGATACCAAATATAAGAAGAAATTATATTTTAACCTATATTTTAGTTACGTAAATTATAAAGGGGAGGGATGATTAAAGAAAATAAATATTTTAAAAAAATTGGTTTAAGCAATTGAGAATAAGAAAAAGAGGTTTCTTTTTCCAAAATGTAATGTAAAGATGAAAGAGGGGGTGAAAAAATTAGTGAAGTATCAACTTATTCTATTCCTTATTTGACGTATTATTAAATGATTTATTTATTTTGTGAACCCTTTATAATTTTTAAATGTTACATTTGTGGTAAACAATGAATTGATGAGTATGGAAATTTTTTCTAAATTTTCATGCCAAAGTAGTACTAGAAAATTTCTTAAAAGTTATTGTTCACTTAGAGTCAACGAAATCTAATATAATTTTAGAAGAACAACGACTTTATGTGCAATTCCACCTCTTTTTATATAATTGGATATAAAAAGATTGTATCCAATTCCATGCCACCTCTTGTAGAAAAGAAAAAAGAAATTGTAGTGGTATCAATCTAGTTATTTTGTAGGTGTGTCACTCATATTTGATGTTTTGCAAATATGAAAAAATATCGAATCTAAATTTCTAATTATTTTATACTACACATTTGTTCTAAACAATTAATTGATAAAGCGAAAAGAAAGAGAGAGAGAGAGAGAGGTGGCAACCTACGATCGATGACTAGACATGCGGTGATCAATGAAGGTAATTTGGGAGGATAGAGTGGTGGTTGATGACAAATGGTGTGGAGTCTGTGAAAGAAAGATATTCGAGAGAAGAAAGAGTGAAAAGAGAAAACGAAGACTGACAAACGATCATGAATGACCGAAAGGGATATCAAGTGTATATCACTAGTGTAATGTTATTTTTGCAATATTAAGGGATCATTTGAGGCAATGACTATCTTAGACTACAATTAATTGTCTCTTGCTATAGTAAATACTTTTAAAAGTTTTCAATAGCTACACTAAACATTATTTTAAAACACTCAATTTGCTTCTATATTTACTATTTGCTACAGTTTTACTATTTTACATTTATATATTTTTTTTTTGCTACAATGTTTACTATTTTTGTGAGTATAATTTAACAACAAAATGAGTAAGTGCTATCTTAAAACGTTAGTATCCAGGTCTTAGCCAAAATTTTGCCCTTTAATAGCATTTACTATATTGATTGAAATAAACCATCAAAAACTTTGATTTGTCAATGGCTTGAGAGGGAATTTCAGTATCAAGTATGTTGGAGATTGTAACCAAGTCAATCTCGGGAAGGAGTGGAGAAGGTTGTTCTTCACTATCACCTGGTTAAACTAAGTTTAATTAATTAGATTAGTTGAAATTAATTACTTTTTCAACAATTTCTAAGAATTGAATATACTACGGTTCCCACAGAAGGAAGTAATTCCATTTTCATGGCTATATATACGAAGGAGCCTACTACTTATTTTTCATCGCACAATCAAAATATATAATCAAAGAAAAAGAGCTTATCAGTGTGATATATATATATATATATATATATATATATATATATATATATATACACTAAAATGGGTGATGTTGTAGCAGCTTTGAAGACGGCGGCTGTTGCTGCTCCGGCAGTGGCAACGGGGGCATCGGTGGTTATGATGGTGGCACCATTTCTGGCCTCTGTTGCTTCTCCTGTCATGACTGCAGCCTCTATTCTTTCATGGATCACTGGTGTTTTGGAGTTTCTTGGAATTTGATGATTATTTCGAAATTGTCTGTTGTGGAAAACTTGTGTTTCTAATGAAATTGGCTTGACTTAACTATTACATGCCTTCTCTTCTCTCTAGTCTCTAGTGTTTATTATATGCTTATCTGTTCCTTGCTCTTAATTGTTCTTCCAAGAATGATGAACAAAATAGATTGTACTAAAACTTTCATTGTCCATTCTTCGTTTTAAAAGTAAATTTTGATGATTATTTTAATTAGCCCACATTCTTTTGAAACCCTTGATGATAGTAATCAAATATACAATCTTAATTTGATTCTCATTTATGATTAGGTGAATGTATTGAAGTGATTATTGAAGTAATTTACTTTGAAAAGCTTATTGAAGTAATTTTGGTTTATTAAGTTTACTCAATTTGTTTTGCTGCTCTTTGATAATCGATCTCCATTTATCTGTATTTGTTTATCTCTCATTGCTTTATTTTGAATGATTTTCTTCTAGTCCCTCCCTATTTGTACTAACTTCTTTTCTAGTTTAAAAAATGTGATATAAAACTTAATTAAAGAGATCATCACACATTCACATCCTAATTCAAAGCTTAATTATTTAACCTCTTAATTTAAAATTAATCACACTTTTTAAGGAAGTTCAAAAGTCCCTCAACCTCCTTTCCCCATATAAATCCCAACTTCCAACATCAAAATTTCTCCTCATACCATCAAAAAACCATGGGAGGAAAACGAGCAATTAATACCTCTCTGATGTTGCCAGTTCCATTGCACTGCAACAAGCCCAAGCCCAAGAAATACTCGGCCAATCAACGTGGCGTGGAGATGACTGTAACCACACAGTTTACAAAGATGAGGTTGTTGGAGCAAGTGTAGAGTTTTGGAAGAGGCAAAAAGTGAAGGAATTTGTGGATAAAAACACTGGACGTTTGAGTTCTAAAGACTTATAAGTGTTGTATGAAGGTTGATGATGGTGTTCATGGATTTGTTAATGAGGTTCAAAATCAAGTGAAGTTTAAGAAAGTTCCAACCTCTGCTAAGAATAATCGTTCCATAGAAGCTACTAATTATAAGCATATTATGTTTGATTTCTAGGTCTTTTCTTTCTGTATTTTACTCTTCAAATACATGGTTTATTGCATTTTCATTTCTCATGATTTGCTGGATCATTTGTTGTTTTGGATGATGATCTTAAGACTTATTTTGTACTTTTTTTTTTTATATACATTTCTATATTCTAAGATATTGCGACTGAATTATTATAATCTGACCCTAAATGGTTTGTGAAATGCAACTCCAATCACAATTATTTGGATTTTTTAGTGCTCAATAAGAGCCTATATCAATCAAATGTTTAAAATAGGAAAACAAAATACTATTTTGGTCTTTAGATTTTGTTTTTTCTTATAAGTTTCAAAATGTTTTTAACTTTTCTTTTTTTAAAAAAAAGAGTTCGATTTCAATTTAGCTCATAGGTTTCAAAACGTTACAATTTTACCTTTGAATGTTTGAGTTTTATTTCAATTTGGTTCCTATACTTCAAGATCATATTTTGACACTCTCCCACACATACATGTTAGTCAAGTTGATTACAATACTTAATAAAGGCTAGCTAGGATTTGATTGATCAAATTAAAAGTTTAGGGGTGTAATTATATCGGTGATTTATGTAACTTTTTTCTAAAATTAATTTTAATTTCACTTCAGAGTCGTTTTAAATTAATTAATAGACATTAACAGGCCAAATACTAATTCGATTGAATTGTGTAAATCTTGGCACATGTTCCTAAAAACTAAATTGAAACAAAACTCAATTCTGAATTTAAAGAGTGAAAGTATAACATTTTAAAAAATTAAATGGAAATTAACTTAAAATTTGGAGAGAATAAAATATTTTTCCCTAAAAAAGAAATTAAACAAAAAAAAATGCACAAACCCAAAAGGCAATAAGATAAGCACATTGGGATTTTAATCCATCAAGATCTAAGGTGAAAATCCGGAATTAAACTTGATTATTCACACAAATATACAAAGCTTGAGGATACAGATTCTTAATAAGTTTACAACATTACAGACGAATCCATCTTATGAGCATGACAAATCCAAAACAGCTTCCTTGTCTACATATAAAAGGTAATATATATGTATATATATAATCCTCCCCTAAAGATTATACCCTAATTCAAAATCTTGAAACATCAATTCCGATTGAAGAACAGAACTAGAATCCCAAGAATTAGAGGATGATGCAGCTGATCTCATTTCATGCTCATTATTCTGACCCCACCAAATCAAACTATCCTTAGAACACCCACCCACTTCCTTAAACCAATCAAATTCAGCCCCTTGTTCATCACTTTGTGCCATGAAACCCTCACCTTTGTTATGATCCTCAAGAAATCCATCCACCACTTGCATAAAGTTTGAAACTTGATGATGCCCAGATGATGATTCAACTTGATGATGATGATCTGAATTTTCTGGAAGCTTGCAAGGAAGGGAAATAGAATTGGTGTTGGTTTGTGGGTGAATAAAGAAATCAGTTGCTGCCTTGGGTGGTTGGGATTGTAATAATTGAGAATTAGTAGTAGTTGATTGGAGATCATTAGGGTTTAGAAAATTAGGGTTTTGAGTATTGTTGTTGAGAGATTGGAGGGTTTGGACAATCTTTTCTTGAATGGGGTGGAGTTTGGGCCATAGCTGAGGGTGTGTATAAAAAGAGAATGGATTTTGAAGGCCTTGAAGTTGCATATGAAGTTGAAGCCTTTCTAAGGCTGAGTTACTCAAAACCTCTTTTGGGTCTTCATTATTACTGCTTGATGAAGATGAATTAATACCATTATTGCTATTTGATTGTTTGCGTTTTCCAAGTAATTTCTTTTTCAGCCTTGTGTTCCAGTAGTTTTTTATGTCATTATCTGTTCTTCCAGGAAGCTGAGCAGCAATTACAGACCACCTAAAAAGACACCACATAGAATTCCAAGACAATCAACCTCTGACAAAAGGAAACAACCAAAAAGACACCAGAAAACCCTAAAACTACAAAAGCATATAACATAATAATATCTTTTTTTCTAAGAGCAATACTTGAATACATCCTACATCTACATACATCTTTTGCAACTTGCTCCCATCACATTAATAGAAAAAACTAAAACATGTTGTAGAAAATTATTGTCCGTGACAAACTGCAAAAAAGTGTGTGCAGTCCTTGATGCAGCCAAAATATTTTTCAAACTTATGAGATTGGAACCCACTCTTGTAGGGAATCAAAGGACAAAGAAAAAGGACAAGAGACCAATTCAGATCCTGGTAACATGGCTACTAAAACAAACACTCCCAAGACCAATTTCCAAAGTTCAAGATGGGAAGGTATTGGAAAGTTGTGCTTAATTAGACAAGTATGAATGGGGAAAAGAAAAAAACCTGCTGCCAATGCTTATATAGAGATTACAAATGATGTTGTCCTCTTCCTCAGAGAATCCACCATGTTTGATATTAGGTCTCAGATAATTCAACCATCTCAATCTGCAACTTTTTCCACATCTCTTCAGCCCTTCATTTTTCAACCAAAAAACAAATATATCTTTTTTAGAACCCTAGAAAGATGTAAACTTTTGAGAAAGAGAGATATATAATTATATATATACCAATTTTTTGAGGAAGAGCAATCCAATTTCCTCCAGTTCCATGCTCTTCAATATAAGCTTTAAGCCTTGCATCTTCTTCAGGTGACCATGGTCCTTTCTTAACATTAGCTTTATCACAACATGGAGCTCTACCCATCTCTTCACCTTCAAATAATTCAATATCTGTGTTTAGGGTTTTTGTTTTGAAAGAAAAGGAGGAAGAAGACCATGGCTTTATAGGTTGAAAAAGTGGGAAAAATCTCTTGCTATATCTATTTGTTTATTCATGATTTTGGTAGGATTAATTAAAAAAAAAAAAAAAAAAGTCTTCACTCTCAACCTCTCCCCTTTACAACCTCTATATGAATTGTGGAGTCATTAGTCTCTCTCTTACTTTTTGGATTAGTTCGGTCATGCTATGTTTAACAATTCAAGCCATACAGCACAAATTAATTTAAAAACTTACTCTTTGCTTAATTTAATTTGTTTTAGTATATGTTAATAACAATTAATGCTTTGATTTTTCAAATAAATTAATTTAATGATATAGGGAAGGGTGTAATAGAAGCTCCTCCATTTCCTGTCCGTTTGTCTCCATTGTCCTCGAAAATGTTCCATCATAAATTATATTTTTGAACTATGATATATTTTAAAACAAATTTATATTTCTCTGATCATTTTAAGATAATAAGTGCATAGTGGGCAAGTTATGATTAAAGTTGTAACTCATAATTGTTCACATGCATGGCATGGCCAGCTATATTTTTGAGTTCTACGTTGCTAGAGTGCTACATGATCAAAGTCTGTCAATTTAAGGTCATTTCTTTCAAGCTCTGTATATTTCTTCAAAGATTGGTTAAGAAAAAGAAATAATGCAGTTGGACTTGTCTTTGGAAGGACCTTTTTGGAGAAGGGGAATTCCATGCAGAACTAATTTTTACCTTCTGTTGGAATGGTTGGGAACTCCTTTTTCACATCATTTTAAAAAGTAATCTTAAATCATCAATTAATCTGAAGGTTTAAGCTAACGAGTGAATGAAGAATTTATTTATATATCATCTAATAAGTAAGACTATATACATATATGAGCAGTATCTAACCACTTGTTTTTGTTTTGGATAAGAATTCAAGTGTTATTAAGGACGTTGGAGTCATCCACATTTTTCTATAATAATATGATGATAGATATTATGTGTTTTACTTTTGAAATCAAGGATCCTAGAACTTTGGTTTCAAAGCTTATAAACACTTAGGGTATGTTTGGGGCATGGAGTTGGGTGGAGTGGAGTGGGCTATAATAGTTCACTCCATATTTGTGGCAAGGACTATTTTAGTTGGGGATTATGATTAGGATTAAAATAACTCACATGCTTTTATTATTCTTCAACCCTAGGGGTATTTGTTTCAAGGGTTGGAAAGTTCGTCGACCAACTTTCCGACA
>JBBPDJ010000008.1:14545417-14589026 GCA_037974625.1 Cucumis cinereus
ATACTATAATAACTCAGACTATAATACTCTGCACCCCAAACACAGATTATTATAACCCAGACTATAATACTCTGCACTCAAACACAAACTATAATAACACACAGACTATTATAACCCACAGATTATAATAACCACTGGCTATAATAATTCACTCTGCGCCCCAAACGGTCCCCTTAGAGTTTGGATTTGCCATCTTTAGCTAAATCTCTCAAGATTATTACTTTGCTAGAGTGAACTCTTTTGTTGTTGATTTTGTTTGTGCATCGACTTTTTGTTCCTATCTACTTCTTTAGATTTGAGGTATGACAAGAATGTCCTACAGACGTGTCAACGTAGAGAAAATGATATGTTTGGTAAAAAGCTTTCAAAGAGTGTTCTTGTGATTGGTATTGAAAAAAGAATTTTTCTAGGATTTTTTTTACTCTTATTACGTAAAGTCTTGTACATGTTTCGTATTTTTGTTGTCTTCATCTTCTAATTTCACATATAAAGTGAGGATTATTTTAGTAACGTAGACTTTGGTCACGTTCTCGACTAATTTTATTTTTAAAAGAAATGATTTTTTTTAATACAACAACTGTGAGAGTAAAAAATTATCAAACCTTTAAACTCCAAGATTTTAAACTCCAAGATTTGGTCATGTCAATTACAATTCGACTAAATAATAGAAATGTTTTGAAAACAAATTATGAGTAAAAAAAATTAATTAAACATAAAAAAGAATTATTATTTGTTCCAATCCAATCGATCTTCTTAAACTTCAATTAAACTCCTACATTGGACTTAATGATATGACCCCACAATCTTAATTAACAACAATATTATTATTATTATTATTATTATTATTATAATTATATAGTAGTTTCGTTTCCTTAAGCCCTTCCTGTTTAAAAATCAAACCCCTTTTTATTACTCCACCTCCAATTTCATTGGTCCACGTGTCTCATTTAAATATACAATTAAGGCCTAATTGCAATTTGTCATTCAATTAGAGAGAGGAAGAAGAGTTACGGCAATTAATATTATTAGAAAAAGCTTTGAAAGTGATGACGTTTCACATTGACCTTTGTTTTTCCTTTAATTTGATTAATATTTATTTATTTAATGTCGATGACTTTTTGAATTAAGAAATAAGGAACCACACCCATTGAGAAATTACAAGTCGAAAACAAACAAATTCCTAATAAATTACTCTTCTTTTTTTTCAATATATTTTTTAAATAATTAATTTAACTAATTTGAGTGAGATCTTTATGGAAAATTTTAACAACATTCTGCTTGTCTTTCTCTTCAATCACAGAATCTAATTGCAATTTAATGACTTTAACCTAATTTCTATTTCATCACCCAATTAGGACCCAGCTAATTTCGACACTTTAGAGTTATTATTATTATTATTAAAAAAGAAAAAAAGAAACAAATTGCCTTTAGATAAGATAAGGATAAGTATGAGTACTTCTTATTCTACGAAAAAATAAAATGAAAAAAAATATCAATTTATTTCCAAACCATTAATATATAATTAAAATAATTTACTTTTAAAACAAATAATTGTATCAATTTAAACTCTAAAATGATGTCTTGATTGAACCTTGAACTATTACGTTTTGAGATATACGAGTGCGTCAATTATCTTAAGCTAATGGTGTGTTATATACTTAGGTGGATCTAAGAATTTCTTTACATGATAATGTGGAACTTATTATTATATCAAATAAGCCCTCAAATGTCCATGAATCAATTTAGCTCTTATTCATAATTTTCTTTGCAAATCGTCCATTGTATAAAAGGAAAAAACTTAGGTGCATACGAGGTAATATTCGAAAGCAATTGTACGTAATAAAGAAGCATAAATTGATTGACTTGTGAATATTTTAGAATTCAATTGACTCAAATTATAAGTTTCACAAGATATAGAACAAAATCTAAAAAATCAATACAATTGTTAGTTTAGAGTTTAAATTGATACATCATCCAAAATTTAGAGGTATAAATCGACATTTGCCTAAAATAAAATTAAAAAAAAAAGTAAGAAAAAAAGGGATAAACAAGAGCTATAAACTAATTGATGTGGAATATTTGGTGGCATTATTATAATCATATCCAAACTTTTTAATTCTTAAGTTGATAAAAGTTGACTAATAAGGCTTAGGTATCACACATCACAACAAATCAAGTTTTGTTTTAGTTTGTATATTGTATGTGATTGCCCCACCAAGTTGCCAACCCCTTCTGTTTTGCTAATAATTATGCACTGTTTGGTATAGTGCGTCATCAAAACAAGGATAATTAATTAAGGATTAAGAATTAAGAATTAAGAATTAAGAATTAAGAAAGGGTTTTTCCTTGTTTAAAATATTATAGTCAACACGTCTAATCGTAATTTCAATGACTTTTAGATGTCCTCAAAATTAATTTTAAAGATAATCAATCCCTAAACACTGGCATTGTCAAACAGAGAGAGGTTGTTTATTAAGAAATTTAAGTATGTCCCGAAGCTTCTGTAGCAATTAAGGAGTTGTTGTTTGAATTAAACAAAGAGTCAATATATTAGTTTTGGTGCATTATTAGGATAATTCTTTTGTTCAAATACAATTAATACGCATTCATTCATTGTTGTTGTGGGTCTCTCCTCGAATTATTTGTCGACCTGTTTCTTTTGTTCTGGTCTTGCTTTCCAAATTAGCATGCATGAGAACGTATCGGTGTGGTGTCGAGTCTACCACGCTCCTATGCTAAGTTAGTTCAATAAATGTACAATTTAGTTGAGTATATACAAAAAGTAAAGTTAGATGTGTTCTAGGGAGATTGCTTACTCTCTTTTAGAGTCATCAAATGTGAATATTTATAATGTTCATATGAGACGCACATGTAGTTACTTGTAACTTTAACGATGGTTGTGGTGCTTAAAGTTGTAGGATATATATCGACCATAATTGTGTTGAGTGTCAACTCGAAGCTCTAACTTTTCCCTTTCAACACGCTTGTTTTCTCATTTACCACTTCCCTAGACTTTAAGCCATCCATGGATTTTGGAGTTTACGGACAACCCTTACAACATGCATGTACATTGATTTTGATAAATTTCCGAGTTTCCATGTGTATATAGTATAACCAAGATTAATAATTTGTTAACTTTTAAACTTAGTAGTTGATTAAAACTTAAAGAACTATAATTAGACGACCCACGTAGTTTAAGCTAAGTCTCTTGCTATTTCAAGTAAGGAAGGACTAACAATTGTCAAACCCTTTTTTCCCCATTTGATTTGATTATCTTCAATATTCGGCAACCAACCCAAACACTATTATACATCAAGAGCTGTTAATTGATCCTTTTACCGCGATAAATATAATAATGTGTATATATATATATAGTACCATTATTTTTTAAAAAAAATTTATTAAAAAATAACATGTTTTAAGGATATATTGGCATTGGCGTAGTAGAGCTACTGACGTTGAATATATGTTTTCGGCATTAAGAGAAAATACCAACGACATTCATATACCGTCGGCATTATAACTGTCGACGATACATTTTGTTGTCAGCGGATGTACCTTTTGCCGATGACTTCCTACTGGTGTTGGTATAGTCCTATTTAACGACTTCTGTCGATAGTTCCAACATACGTCGACGTTGTTTTTTTTTTTCATTGGCAGAGGATCTTCCGACGGACCTATGTTGACAGTTACATTTTCGTCGATATAAGATAAGTCGACACATTGTTTGAGATATACTGACAATTTTGTCATCGGTAAAAGGTCAAAACTTTGTAGTGTTTTTTTTTTTTCAATTAATATCAATTTCTACTACGTAGATCTTTATCATATTTTGAGTTCATAAGTGAGGAAAGTGTTAGATGATGGTACCTTTAATTATATATCATTCACATGGCTGACCCTAAAAGCTGCCTTCAAAGTTCTCGTTGATCTTGTGATATGAATATTGATCTGTTTAGATTTTATGGTTGACCTTCGGACGGCTTAGCTAAATAAAACCCATTTCTATAAATCAATAAAACATATTTGTTTGAATGATTTATTTCTTCATATTTCTTAACCCACCACACTGTCATGGAGTATATACTTTAATTTATTGAAGCCATGAAAAAGAAAAAAAGTGTAGTATTAAGGGTAGTACACGTAGCAGCAGAGGTTGAAGTGGAGGATTTGTTGTCACAGAGTTTGACCCTATGAATGTAGCCAATGGAGATATGAGAGTTTTGGCACAGTCCTTCATGATCAACCTCTCTCTACAACCTAAAGTCAACTCTTTTGAAAAATAACATTAAAAATGATATAATACATGCATGGATGTTCTGATATATATCAAATATTGGGGGAGACCAGGAGTGGTTGGAATAATAATAATATATACATTACATAGAGTCTTTTAATTTTATTTTATTTTATTAACCAAAACCAACAATGGAGTAAACCAATTTGTATTTCTTTTAGTATTATCTTCATTGACTATTATTATTTTCCAAAAGGGATGTTTCTTCACTTAAATCGAGGTTAGATAGATAATGTACCCTTCGAACTCCATTTTGCCCCTTGAAGTGATAATCCATAACTCATTTTAGTATATGTAATAACAAATGGTTCAAAATAGTTGAATATAGCAATCGGGTCTAAAACATTAACCGATATAGTACAAAAATTATAAATATGATCAAGTGGTAAACTGTATTAAACACTAATAAAAGCTTATTAATAATAGAGTTTATCACTAATAACACTTAATTATTAATTGTAAAAGTGTCATTTATTGTAATTAACAAAATTGAATTTACGGCCATTTTATACTAATACAATTTGCCATGTTTGGGCTATCCCAAAGATAGGACTGTAAGCCCATAGAGGGTCAACTGTTTCCTGAGAGCCCACATTCTAAACTTTTTTTTTTTTTTTTTTTTTTTGGGAAATTGGCTAAAAAGACAATGATTTCACATATCCATCATTGTTTTCCCCATGGGCAATGTAAGTTAGTATAAAATGGCTTGAAAAAGTGCATGCTTTGAAGTTGAAAACTATCACAATCTAGCTTGAAAACCAACCAAATTGGGGGATGCTAAACAATATATCCCATGAACTATCATTTTGTAACTACTCTTTATGTTTGGTTCTCTAATTTATCAATGTTAAATAAAATTTAAGCATCATCTAAAAAAATTGGAGGCAAAGAAAGTCAATTTGCATAGGATATGATTGTACAGTAGAACGGAATTAAAATAGAAGCAAAGTTGTTCCGTACGATTTGAATTTTGTATTGACCATATTTGTTCAAAAGTGTTTTGAAGGTTGTCTCAAATTATGGCTCAGAAGATATCTTACATGTTGTTTTATATTTGAATGTTTTTTTTTCCTTATTTGAAATATACTATGCATCGTTATCTCTAATAAGCTTTCTTTATGGTATGCCGAATGCAAATGAGGACATTTTTCATCTTTTCAGTCGTTTTGCTATTTAAGAGCAAGAAGTTGTCTCACTGGGGTTGTTGCTTTTGCTTAGTCGTGTGGAAGCTTTTTGATTCACATGGTGGTCGAATGTTGCAACTCCTATATCTTGAATTATCATCAATCGTAAAATTGCAAGAATCTCGATCTATTATCTATCGAGATGCACCAGAATGTCCAGAACAATCAATAAGTTGAAAAAATTTAATTTTTTAAGGAAATCTCGGAGGTCGATCTCTACCGAAATGATGGAGAAAAATTGTTTGAACGGTTTAAAAAAGTGTTAGTTTTGTAAGACGAAACCTCAAAATGCATTATTTATAATAAATGTGTGTAAAAAACATAAAAACAAAAGGCCAACTTTTAAATTATGGATAGTGATACAGATTATTGATAGAGACTATGGATATTGTTACTAATACTAATACATAGATACTGATACCAATTTTAATTGACATAGATAAGAAAGTGTGAATCATATAATAACCAAATGTAATTAGATTGACTTGAATAAAAAGAAAAATAAAAAAGAAAAACTTGTCGATCTAAATTTTCGGACTGGATAAGGGTTGGGTAACTCACATTTCCGGGGTTTTATTTCAATATTTCCGAGAATAACGGTTCCGTCTCCGTCGTCCACTTAGCAAAATCCCTTCCAGTTGGAGCATTCAAGGATGAGGACGAGAGAGTTGGCCACCAATGTGCAGAAAAATCAGAGCTGTGGGACATACTGAGGTAGCTGCTTGCTCTTCCTTGTATATTCATCTTCCTTCTCATTGTTTATGGCTAACCTACTGTCACCTCCTTCCTCTGCTCCCATCTCTTTCCCTCCATCTCCCTGACTTCAACCCACCACCATCATGCTTCGCCTCCGCCGCAACTTCCATCTCTCCCGCCACTTTCTTCTCTTCAAACCCTTCTCCACCGCCGCCCCTACGCCTCCTCTTCACCTCCCACTCTCCCATCCCACTTACATTGTTTGGGGCTCCAATACATCCGTTGGCAAAACATTAGTTTCCGCTGGCCTCGCCTCCTCCTTCCTCCTCTCCGATTCTCCTTCCCTTTTCCTCTACCTCAAGCCCATCCAAACCGGCTTCCCTTCCGATTCCGATTCCCGCTTCGTCTTCCATAAGCTTTTCTCTATATACCGACGCCGCCATGCCCGTCTCTCTCTTCTGGCCTCCGATCATGTTCTCAATGCCTCTCTCCCTGTACTAAACTCCGTCTCCGGTAGCGGAGATGGGAGTGAATTGGCAATGTGCGAACTGGGTCGGTATGAAGAACAACGATTGGTGGGGAAGGAATCGGGTTTGGTTTCGAGGTTAATTTGTAAGACCGTGTATGCCTGGAAAGAGGCTGTTTCTCCTCATTTGGCTGCTGAGAGGGAAAGCGGGGTGGTGGACGATGCCCTTGTGATACAGTCGCTGCAGAGTTGCTTGAATTCTGGATTGGGAATGAGTGGCGAGAGTGAGGGTGCAGAAACCAGAGCCATGTGTCTCGTCGAGACAGCCGGTGGGGTTGCCAGTCCAGGCCCATCTGGGTCCCTTCAGTGTGATTTATACAGGTTCCTATAAAATTCTATCATTGTACAATACCACTTAGTATTGATTATTCTATTAGTAGTTAGTACAGCATTACCATCTTTCATGTGTCTTTTCTATTTTTAAATTAAGGGTGGAGCACACCATAGGAAGACTTTTACCGGTTTTAAAAATGGAAAATGCCATGGCTGATTTTTGGCTTTCTGAAAGAATTCACTTATTTAGTTAGATTTCACGACCATGGGTAATCGTCAAATGTGTAACTAATCTGAATTTGTCTCGGTTGGATTCTGGATCTATTCTAGATGTCCCAATGCCAAGTTGGAGTCTTTTATAGATAACATTTTCTCTTAACGTGTTAGTTACTTAGTTTACAAGAGCTGGACCCTCCGTTGCTCGCATTGTGTACACATTGTTGTTTGTAATGAATATTCTGTATTTTCTTATCATGCAAAAGAAATCTTCACTAAGGTTATTATTATGCTATTATTTTCTGTGCCTCTAGATTTTTTCCCATTAGAAAACTTTTCTTTGAGTTTCCTTTATCTTACAACCCCTTTTTGCGGCAGGGCATTTCAGTTAATTTTACTGACTAGAATAGGAAATGCTATATGTATTTTGTTTTATTCTTTATATTCTATGTGACTCTGAAATCCATAGATGAACTTTAATGAGTGAGCAATCAGGATAAAGAATGAGTTTTTTTATATATTTTACAATTTTCTCAGAGTGATAGTGTTAAATCATGGTTTGTATATAGCATGTAAGTGAGTTTCAGATTTTCATTTCTTTCTATCAGGCCTTTTCGTTTACCCTGCCTGCTTGTTGGTGATGGCCGGCTGGGTGGTATTTCTGGGACAATTTCAGCATATGAGACTTTGAAACTTAGAGGCTACGATGTTGCTGCCATTATCTTTGCTGATAATGGCCTTGAAAATGAAGTGGTGCTAAGTTCTCATCTTCAAAATCGGTAAATTGCATTACTTCTTCTGATTGTTAGTGTTACTTCACAGGAGGAAAGTAAACATGCAAGTGTCAGACAACGTGTTATTCTATGGCATTAATATTTTCTTAACAGGGAATATGAGTGTATCAAATAAAATTGTTTGCAGAAGTGGAGGGGATAACACCTCACCCAAGCAAAGCCCTTAGAGGTTTAAAATAAGGCCCTCAAATGGTATTAATGAGGGGAAAAAAAATAAAGAAGTGCTAGAAAGATATCAATGAGAGGATGCCTGTAACATGTGCAAAGTTGAGAAACTCATATTCTGTCTCTCTCACGCCAAATATTCTATATGAGGGCTCTATAAGCATTCAAATAAACATTTTAAGGTTTGCTTATTAAGTATATTCCTTCAAAAGATTGGATGCTAAAATCCAGTATATTTCTTGGTAGCACTTGCAACATGAAAAATAAACCAAAAGTTCTTTTAACTTTAGGAAATTTAGCCATTCAGATATACTTCATCACCTGTATTTGAGTTCTCGTTGGTAGGGTCATTCTGTATTGCTGATAGTCAACCAAGTTGTCTGCTACCAAATGCCAGCAACGTAGTGGCCGCTAGCACATCGTTTTTATTTCATTTTCACTGATAAAGCATATTTTTCTCATCTACAGTTGTAATTTTCTTCACTTCAATTTATATTTCAGCTTTTAGGCATGTTCATTTACTTTTTACTTTTAGGGTGCCAATTCTTGTGCTACCTCCAATTCCTGCTGATGCAACAGACGACCTGATGGATTGGTTTGATAACTCTCAGAACGTATTTGATTCTCTGAAGGAAATAATGTTATCAGCTTATTCTAAAAGACTCAACAGATTGCGAGAAATGCCAAAAAAGGCAAAGAATATTTTTTGGTGGCCATTCACCCAGCATAAACTTGTGTCAGATGAAGCTGTTACAGTAATTGATTCTCGCTGTGGTGAGAACTTCACTGTTTACAAGGTGCAACTCGGAATTTCTGTTACTAAATGATACATTTGCGTGTATTTTCAGCTTATAGTTTTACTCAGAGTTTCTCTTTTCGTTCTAAGTGCATATAGTTTAATTCTCCATGCATATATGTGGATGTTTTGCATTTTTATATTTAATAATTTTAATATTATTGAAATAAAATTTATCCAATAAAAATCATATACGAGCTTACAAGTCTATATTTATTCTATATTTTGAAAATGTTATCCACTTTCCCCATTATTTTTTATGAAGAAATTGTAATTTGTAACAACAGTTAGGAGTTGAATTTGTCTAAGAGATCCCTGTTGAAATACCTGTATTATTTTAACCTTTTGACTTCATTTATATTAAATTTTTTAATTTGCTGACCTTGAAACTGACATGATCTTGATTCCGCGTGCATGTATGATTTTTTTGTACTTTTTTTTATTCTTTTTGTTCCTATGAGTTAATTTTATACTTGATTGGCACGTAGCATAAAAAGTTATAGTAATATATTATGTTTGCTTTGCATGTTCCATATAGGATCAGGGTAATGAATTTATGACCCAACAATTTGATGCATGTGCCAGTTGGTGGACACAGGGTCCTGATGCTGCCTTGCAGGTTAATTCTTGATCCTTATTCCTTTTATATCTCTATGGATTTGTTGCAGTGTTTTAGTTTCATTTAGTTTTCAAGCTTTGGCGAGTCTCTACCACTCTCACTCCTAATGTTCCATAGAGTTGGATCAGTATGCTTATTCCAGACCATCCATTCAAGAATACCAAAGAAATTATTGGAACAGCATTTGTGCTGCTATTTTATGGAAAATATGGGACAAAAGAAATGCTAGGATTTTAACGAAGAAGCCAAATCCATTGAAGAAGTCTTTCATTCCTCGTTTTCAATGCTTTCTTTTGGTGTAAATCTTTACCTGCGCTATAAAGCCATAGTTTCTCTTTACTTGGGAAACATCTTTTGTGTTCCTTGTAGCATGGGAGTCTTCTGTATACCTTGAATATTTTCATTCTATCACTAAAATTGGTTCTTATCCAAAAAAGCTTTGGCTAGTCTCATCTTTAATCGAAATAATCATTATGGAAAAAGAAAAAAAAAACTTATCCAGCACAAGAATGATATCCTGTTAAGAAGGTTTTATCTCTTCATCAAACAAATACCGAAATCCCCGTCTCCTCTTATACCCTTTTTTTGTTCTTTTCTTTTTCACAACTATGAATGTTGATAGAGTTTGTGGGGGTGTATATAAGTCGTTACCTAGTTTGTATGTCGTAATAGGAATAGTGGTTCCATATAGAGTGAATCAGGAAAGGTTTGGAGGTAACTCTAGAATGATTTTATGAGTCAACTGCCTAGCTCCGCAACATTTGATTATCCGAAAACTCAACAGATTTTAGTATCTTGGAGGTGACCATCATAGAGCTTAAACTCATTCTTTCCAAGTCCATTTCTATCTTTTCACCGGCCACAATGACCACTAGTCAACTCAAGATGGTTAAATGTTCAAGTTACTTTTCATTAGTCATTCCTGATATAGATTTATGTCCTATAAGGTGTTTTTGTTAAAAGACTTGCCCCTTTTCATATCTTTTATCATAATCTTGAAATAGTAAATACTCTGCTTCTTTTACACCCTTATGATATATTTATTTATTTATAGATTTCTTTGTTTTACCTCCGCATGATTTTGCTTTAATGCATCTTTTGTTTAGGTGTTTTCAGACTGAGCTAGCAAGTGATATGGGTTATGCTGCTGCAAGATTTGGGCATGTGATGTTTCCAGAGAATGTGTATGAACCAGCTTTGGAATGTGCAGAGCTTTTGCTTGATGGTGTTGGAAAAGGTCGTTACCTCTTTGTTTTAACCTATTTGTCCATACAGCCATGTATTTATTAAATTCTGCACACATATTTCTGCATTTTCCATATAGACCAATTATGTGATAGGTTTTTCAGACTCCCAGTTATCGTAGTACTCCTTAGCATTAAATTTGATTCAATTATTTGTCAAGTACCCACAATTGAAATGGTTGGCCATGGAATTTGTATAAGATTAATCATTTGTCCAGTTCAAATATTTCACGATCTCATTACTGAGGATAAACTTGAAGATCCTATGCTCGAATAAAAAGTTCCGACTCCATATTGTAACTGTACCTTGTAAATGGACCTCTATAATTGAAAGTCAATGGATACAAAAAAGAAAGTAGGTAGGAGAACTGGAGGAGAAAGAGTAACGGTAGAGGTTGTTGATTGAGAGATAAGGTTTAGTTATTTTCTTCGATCTTATTCCTTCTTTCTTTCTATTCTTTTTTTTTTTTTGGTTCTTTCTCCATATTTTCCTTTACTTGGGATAGGTATGTTTAGTTAGGTTATCATGTATATTATGGGCAAATAATTCTTAGAGCTTAAAAGATTATTTTGTTATTCTCATCGGTACTTAAAACTAAAAGTTATGAGTTCGAGAGGTTTGAATTTAGTTATCTGAATTAGCTTCGATCCCATAAAAAGTTTCCAAATCTATAATTTTTCTGGCTAAGGTAATCTATTTGTGGTGCAGTTGTGCTAAGCACCACAACAGTAATTAATGTGTGAAATGTCAACCCAGTTGCCTTTTAACTTATGGTTTTGTTATATAATTTAAACTGTCTACTCCAATGATAAAAATTAAAATAAAACGGAGATGAGAGTGGTTAAATGATGAATCATTGTTCACTGAAGTGATTTGAAGTTTTTATAATCTAGTATATGTGTTTTTTCTTCCCGATAGAAACTACTTTCATTAAGGAAAAAAAGAAAAATGTAATGTCGAATATGGTGATTGGTGAAGTTATGCTAAACTATAGCTGTTGTAGTGGAGGGATGTGTTGACCTTTTCCTACTTTCTAACTGTTTCAAATAGTTTGTACTCCTGATCTTTACGCAAAGGTTCCATTTTTGCAGGTTGGGCTTCAAGGGTGTATTTCTCAGATAATGGATCTACAGCTATTGAAATTGCACTAAAGATGGCCTTTCGGAAGTTTTCTATTGATCATGGAATTCATGATGCTCAAGAATGCAATGCAGAAGCACAACGTACTGAGCTTATGGTAAGTTGGTGGTAACCAATCTACGAGAGAGTTTTTGATTGTCTCTGTATTATTCATCTTGATCCAAGGAGTACAAATAGCTCTCCTTAAATAGAGCTTACAAAAAACTAATTGACAGATTATTAATGTAACAGACTTAACAGAAATAAAGACTAATCATAACAATAAATGGTTACATAAACTATCTCTAATGCGTACAACATATATGGCAAGTACACTAACAGTGAATGATTATGCTGCCATCATTATTGTGTTAGGACATCTAGAAGCATGCTCAAAAGCATCAGGATGGGCCCACTTTCACTCTCTATTGCCGAGATAACCTTGTGTAAAACATTGAACTACTCTTTTCATTTGGATGCTAGTTAGTTGTTGAGGAAAGACTTCTTCTAAAGAAGGTTGGAGAGTTCCTTGATGGTAGAGGAAGTTTTCCTTTGTAGAAAAGGGAGATTATGATCGTCATTTTGTTTCAATTATATTCTTTACAAAATCGTCTTGCTCTTCCTTTAGTTTCCTAGGAAGTAGTCTGCTCATAATAATATCAGTAACAGATGTCTCCTCAGTGGTCTATTATTGCAATAAACACCCTTTTTCCTATCTCATTATTTCTCCATAATCTGTATTGTCAATTAAACAGAGAATGTAAGGTATCTAGGTATTACTTGCATGGTCTTACTACAGAAGTTATTAGTGTATTCCACCTGTAACTGACTGTCGCTGACAATTTTAATCATGCACGAAATTGTGTTGCAAGTTTTTTTTTACAAGAAATTATAATTTATTGGTGACGTTATCAAGATTTACCATTCCAGGTTTTGGCTCTCAATGGATCATATCATGGTGATACATTAGGAGCTATGGAAGCTCAGGCACCCTCATGTTATACAGGCTTCCTGCAGCAACCATGGTATAAACTAGACCTATGGTAGCTGTTTAGCTCATTCCAAAGAGTTTCAAAATGTTTGCCTTAATTTATTTTTTGGAGAAGAAACTTCTCATTAACTATAATGAAAGAAAGAAATTTGAAGTAAAGAGCAAGTATTTTCTTTTGGACATTCATTCTAAGATCAGGGTTTATGAGATTGGTCACAGTTGAATCTTCTCTTATAGTATCTATTTTTAACGTAAATTTTCTTGGGTTCTGCCAGCTAGAAATAATGTGACCTAACATCCATTAGTGATTTTGCCAAGCATAATTCATCCGTAATGGATACCATGGAACTGGAAATGTTTAAATTTTATTAATATTTGTAGAAAAATTGTCTATCAATCAATGGATGTTCTAACGTATGATCTTAAAAAACTAGATAGCTGCTTTGGAGGGTGTATATATATATATATTTTAATGCACCTAGTTTTGTGGCGTTTTAAGCTACTGTTGCGATTGTTGGTTAATTATTTGCTATGTATTTTTACTAGACTTGATGTGATCCAATATCAAAATTATTAGTAGCAAGCTATATTTTGATCTGGTTTTCTTTGGTGCTTCGATCTATGAAATTAGCGCAAAAAATTTGGTGTTGCTTATAGGTCTTCGAACATTGTTGATGTAGCTAGTCATGTGCTTCTCTTAGCTTAAGAAATAGAAGTACCTTGAGACCTTGTAATTCTTATTGTGTGAAAGCCTCTTCTTGTAGTTGTGGTGCTTTCAGTCTCTTTTCATACTTTTTTTTAGCCCATGACTTGTACTTTTATTAGTTTAATGAAGGATAATAGTTTATCGAAAGAGGTTAGTAATGAAGATCCTTGGGAACATGTTAATACCATTTTCTGCATAACCACAACAGGTATTCTGGAAGAGGTGTTTTTTTGGATCCTCCTACAGTCTATATGCATGGGGCCAAATGGTATCTTTCCTTGCCAGTTGGATTGCGACCGGAGACCTTGAGACTTGAGAATGCCTGTAAGTGAATACAATTCTTCCTCATTAAAGTGTATCTTGTTTTTATATTATTAACTTAGTGTTATTTCTGTCAGTTTTCGATTCACGTGATGAGGTATTTGATGAGAAAAGGGACCGTTCAGATTTGGCTGGAATCTATTCAGCATATTTGTCTCAACAATTATCATATTCTTCAAAGTCCAAGTCATTACTTGGAGCACTAATTATGGAACCAGGTAACCAAAATAATTACGATCATAAATCTTTTCCCTCGTCTCATTTTAGAATGCCTTTTCATTTGGGGTTCTCATTAAAAAAAAAAAAAAAATCACTATGGAATGAGTGATTTTCCTGAAAGATTACTAATCCATGAGATAGAGAATGTCACGATCAACCGGTTGTACTTGTTTATTTTGTGGAGGAGAGATGAGATGGGTTGGGGGGGGGGGGGGGTGTAAATTTCACGTCCCAGCTGTGGAGTCCTCTCCATTTTTCTTTTGAGAATGTTGATTCTTGAAGTGCATTGCTTATTCATTTAATTTCCAATTATTTTAATGTTAATTCAGATGGGAAAAAAATATGACTCGTATAATTAGTTTTTGTATCTTTGATGGGAAAGGATTTTGAAATCTGGAGTGTTTATTACTTTGGTTACATACTCTTAAGTCTTAAGTGGCGTAAGTAACAAAGAATGCAGTTCCTTTAACTAATTATTTTATCATCTAACCTGGGAATTCTTATATAGTAATACAAGGTGCTGGAGGAATGCATATGGTGGATCCTCTCTTCCAACGAGTACTTGTGAAAGAATGCCAAGATAAAAAAATTCCTGTCATTTTTGATGAGGTTTTTACTGGTTTTTGGCGCTTAGGTAGTGAGGTTTGTAGCCATTCATCATAATAAAATTTCATTATTTCGCTGGAACTAAGAACATGAAAAGGGGTAATTCAATCTATCGGTTCCTTACAGACTGCTGCGGAGCTACTTCATTGTGTGCCAGATATAGCCTGCTTCGCAAAGCTGATGACTGGTGGAATTATTCCGTTATCTGCTACATTAGCTTCAAACTCTGTATTTGAATCCTTTATTGGTGACTCTAAGGTAATTACTGCAAGGGTTGTGATCATTATCTACAATGGCTCTTTGTTGTCATCTGGCTATGAGACGATCATAATCTTATGCCAGCTTATTTTGATTATTTGTGTTTGTCCTGAGGCAGCATTCTTATACATTGCCGATTAGGTAGTTCGCAATCAAAATTTACCTGCAGACTTCTGTACGGTTAATATGTAGGATTGCATTACGATCTGCTTGGGTTTCCTTCACTCTCTAATCAGAGCTGAAATAAGCTTTGCTCTTACAATTTTGGGCATCCACTAAGTGGTTAAATCCCCTATTCACGTTATTTTTATAGCTTGAGGCACTTCTGCATGGACACTCGTATTCTGCTCATGCTTTGGGCTGCACGGCTGCTGCGAAGTCCATTAAATGGTTTAAAAATCCTCAAACAAACCTGAATATCAATTCTGAAGGGATGTCTCTCAGGGAGGTATGTGCAATCTATTTTAAAGTTGTTCTCAAGTGGCCGGTTTAACAATTTTCATGAATTTGTTTGGATTATAAAGTTTGGGGCTAGAAGGATTTGGATTATATTATACATCAGGGAAGAAGGTAGAAGAAAATAATACTCCTGAAGAGAGTTGTGATTTCATATTATGTCATTTTGAATAAATAGGCATTCTCGTTAGTCATGATTAATACTTGCATTTTAAGTTATGATATACTTTGAAGGTCTTGCTAAAATATCTTTTGTTGAATCTATTTGTTTTTTCAACACTTACAGTTATGGGATGAGAATTTGGTTTACGAGATCTCGTCACATCCTGCAGTCAAGAGAGTAGTAACATTGGGAACTCTCTTTGCTCTAGAACTTCAAGCAGATGGCTCTAATGCCGGGTATGCTCGAACCTCCTCATCAACTTCAATTTCAGAAAAAACATTTTCTCTATGTATATTAGTGGTTAAGTTATGTGAATATTGAGCTAGCTATTTCTTGCCAGATTGAACAAACAAAAAATAGGTAGCCAATTGAACTTTAGGAATTCTTTAATGACTACAGTAGTAATTAGGTAATGCAGTCAGTATTTCATTCTCATTCTCCACAGTGAATTTTTTTGGCCCAGTTGCCATAGATGTCGCCTGATATGCACCTGTCTTCATGATCAAAGAATTAGGAAGATAAATTAATCCTGATATTCTGTTTGCTGGCTAGAGCGTGCCAGTTTATAGTCTTACCAAACAAAGTTCATACTTCATTAGGAATTGTGATATGTAGGTGAATAATTTACATCAGTTTTTTTTGTAAATACGATTATTTTAGAGTTGATTACTGAAGTTGGTCGGGTTTGAACAGGTATGCATCCTTGTATGCAAGATCTCTTCTATTAAAGCTTAGGGAGGATGGGATTTATATGAGGCCATTGGGCAATGTCATCTACCTTATGTGTGGACCCTGCACAAAACCAGATAGCTGCAGCCAATTATTGATCAAACTCCTTAGCGGATTGGATGATTTTATCAGCGAGTCCAGGGAAAACTTGGAATCCTGTCATTCATGAAAGACAGCAATGGTTATTAGTCTCTTCGCTGTTTTTGGTTGCTGTATTAGTGCTGTAGCAACTCATGTAACAAGTTTGATTCGTAGAAATGTCTTGTTATATTTAGTTTTTTTGTTCCGTCATTTTTGCTTGGACATGTAAAGTTTGGAACTATTTAGGTACCTTGCGGGATGAGGAATCTGCCGATGATTGTTGAGTTAAGCTTATTTTGACCTAATTTATACATTTTGGTAGTCAATAAAATTCGTTGTTTGAGAAATCAAATCGATATTTGATTAAGAAATACTTAAAAAGCTGATCTATTTGAAATTATTTTAATATCACATTATGATAATTTGAAATTTGTAGATTCATTGTGCAATCAAACAAATTTGTAACTAAAATTATATTTAAGAAAATGTTATGGAACAAATAAATGTTATAATTAAATTATGTATATTAGAAAAGGTTTGCTGTGTATTTTATTACAAAATTTTCTTTTGCTCACGAAAAATGAAATGCCATAGAATCATATAAACATGTAATGATGTGAATTCAACCATTGATCCATTGCACGTATTGGAATGGGCTATTATAAGAAGGTAAAGAAAAGCCAAAACCTTACGAACGTATTGAAAGAAACAAATACTTTTTAGCCTAAATTTATGTACAATGTCAATACAAAGAGTCGAGAAGAGATTGGAGTGAATATGACACGACAAATTCTATAGCTTGAAAGATGACACCAAGCTATTGGTTGAACATTTGTTAAGTTAACCTTATTTGGGAAGATTCTAAAAGAACCCTCTAGCTTTGCATTTATCAAACATTAATGCAAAAATTGTGGGCGCTTATCAAGATGTTAAGTCTAAAGCAAGATAAAAGTTAATATTTCTCCTCCTCCCGTATTGCCCTACAGAAGAGATGTGAAAACGTATAAAGATTCACCTTATCAATTTGTTCATGATAGGTAATAAGCTTATGAGTTTAGGCTTCTACCTTAGTTTTGAAGGTGACAAATGAAACTGGAAACATTTAGATTGATATTTACTCTACGTTTAACTTCTCTATATACAAAGCAATCTTTTCAGTTATTCTTTCATGGAGTCAAAAGTAAAAGTAATACCGTAATTATACATGGTCATAACATTACTACCTTTTCGTTGTTCAACAGGCTGTAGTCGATCGAGCACTGTTAAATTATACATTGAGCTATCCTTAATTGACAAAACTGACAAGAACTCATCTATGCAAGATCACGACTAATTTTAGGCCTAATGTCTATTCCTTGAATGATTAGGCCACTCTTAGAATAATTGCAATTAACCTCCTTCAGAAAGAACTCAACTTCATCATCTCCACCATTATTGCGAAGCTCTCCCAACTCGAGTTCAAACCATCCATCATGCCTCTCTTGTGGCTGTTTTGCCCTTGACATGCTATTCCCAAGTGGATTCCTTCTCAAACACGGCATACGTCGGCGACGCTTCGGCGGAGCATTGTCTAAAAAAGGGTCCAAACAAACTCTACTTGAGCAGCATTCCCCATCAACAATGGCCACTGCTGCATCAGCAGCAACTATATCAAACCCATAATACCTACGTTCATCCATCTTAAACACAAAATAAGCTGCATAAGTTGTTGCAGGACTCAACATTTTGCAGCTTAACTTTCCTTTAATTTCAAGCCACCAAACGTTGAGAAGAACAGCTACCTCAGCAAACCTAATTCCCACACCAAATTAAAGAACAAGAGTAATTGGGAGTAAAGGAAAAAGAAACAAGATAAAAGAATATAGGATTTGAGGCGATGAAATAGAGTTAAACCTTGACTCAGGATGAGGTTCCCAAGTCCAATAGGCAGGCATATCACTCCAAATAATTGAAAGGTCCCTTGCTCCAAGCATTATGCATTTCTTACCACTCCATTTGTCCAATGAAAAGCTCTGCCAAAAACCAACTGAACTCACTAAGTTTATATGCATACAAATAGATAGTGAATGGAAGGTATGGTTTTGAGCCACTTGGTTTTCTTTGTTCTTTGAGAATCAAACTGATCAATCAAGGGTATATAAAATCAAATAATCCATACTTGAAAACTTTCCTATAGGAGGATATCAACATGAAATAGAGTACAAGAAATTGGATTTTAGATATCAACCATTTTGGAGTGTGTAAACATTTTCAAACAAAATTTTTAATAGATTTTGTTGAAATCCAAGTTCACTTCAAAGTTTTGAACGTATAATTTGAACTTTGTTTACATTTGATCTCTGATGTTTTAAAAGTGACACTCTTGGTCCTCTAGTTTAAATTTTAATTTTATTAGATTTGATTTGTATAGACCTTTGAGTCGAGTAGGTTGCAAATGAATTAATAGAAGGATGACATAATAGTTACATGTTGACTTTAATTATTGATTTAATTATGAATTAATTGTGAAAATATGTACGACTTGAGTGGTTACATTTTATTTATGGCATGAAACAACTCAAAGCATGCCAAATTGATACAATATCTAAAAGAGCCCTTGAATACATTCGTTTTCTTATTTATTGACAATAATATTTAAGTGCAGTCTAATTCATGGTCTGGTTTTTCCAATAAACACATAAAGAAATAACTGACAATTTTTAATTGGGTGCATCAGAGTTGTACAATATATGGTTGCAACCTGATTGCACTCAAGTTTTTTCCATTATTGACCCGCACCTTCAATTAATAAGATCAATTATTTTTTTGAATCTCAATAGGCAAAATTCCCTAAACACTATGAATATTCATTACACATGTTTGGAATTGATTTTGAAATTATTAAAATCACCTGTATCATATCATCAAAATTCGTCATGGGTAATTAAAAGCATGTATTTTAGTGAATATAAAAATAATAAAAGTGACTTTTAACCATTTTAGAATCATTCTAAAAAAACATTTAGAGAGACGACCTAATATGTAAAAATTAAAAGACACATTGATTTTTTTTTTATTATTATTATTTTTAATATTAAGAAAGAGATATATGTGAAATCGTTTACAACATTGTCCACATATATGGATAAGACAACTGATGTGTAAAGTTATGTAATCGATTTTAGCAACATTCACATGATATAAATAATAATAATAATTATCTCAGTATTCTCAATGATATAAATAAATAATTTGTTTTCTAGAAATTTAAAAAATTCAAGGGTATTATTTTGAACGAAAATTGATATTCGAGTTAAAATTAAAATCTGAAAAGTCAATTTTACCCCTTCTAATTTTAGTAAATCTCAAATTTGAAAACTCAGCATTCTTTTCTTTTTTCCGCAAAGGTGTTGTGTCCGATCTAGTCCACGGCGGAGTCCGCAAGTCGCTATGAATTTTAGAGAAATTAGGGGAATCGCAAAGATTACCTTATTGCCGTCGTCAATTATCAAAGGGGTATCGCAAAGGGAGAAAAAAATCTCCTTCTTCGAACTCGAAATTGGATCAAAATTCAGGTTGCTAGGTTTCCGGCGAGAAATCAAAATCTCCCAATCGGAGGGTAGAAACCTGTCCCACACGATATCCGACTGCGCCGCCGCAACGAAAGTCGTGGAAACCGCCGACGATCTACAGGCATCCGATGGAGTGGTCAACGACAAGATTTTAGCGACGACTCCTTCTGGTAGCGAAGAGAAATCAGAAATTTCTTCCCCCTTTTCTTCTTCTTCCATCAGTTCAAAGACTGAAGAATAATAATACTGAATTTAAATTTTAACTTTTAGGGACAAAGGGGATAATATATATCCGCTTCCTTCTCAGCCTCCCCAAAATGAAGAAATAATATATATATATATATATATATATATATTATATTCCACTTGCACTAATTATTTTTAAATATTGGTTATATGGCAACTTTCCATGTCTTTTTTTTTTTTTTTTTTAAATTATAATGTAGTACAGAAACATATATGTTAATTAGATATTTTTTAGTATCAACCACGTTTTGTTAACGTTTATTTAATATATGAAAATGCATTTTGACTTATTAATTCATGATGTGTATATTAAAGAGATAAATGTATATTCAAGCATCCTTTAAGAAATAAAATAACAATTTTGGATGGTCGTCTATTAAAATATAGTAGTTAAATTACAAATTAAATTTCGTTCAGAATACACTTTCAAAACTTATTTTTAGAATTGTTTAAATATTGAGATATTTTCATTAATAGAATTTAATGTGATTTTTAGTATAAAATACTTTTTAAAAACATTTTTCATATTTAAAAGCTAATTCTAATAGAAGACATAATTATTATCATTACAATAATTAGTAGAGATTTTTTTTTTTTTTTTTTTTGCATTTGAAGAGAGAAATAATATAGTAAATTATTTTTGTATTTACATTAGTTTATCATATTCTTCGAATTTGACAAAATCATTATCGGCTAAAACCCACGAACACCAATCAACTTCGTTCATCTGCTACAAGACTGGATAATATTTACTTATCGTTATTTTCCGCGGCAATTTTTGTTAGGCTCATAATCCGACGATTTCATTTCGTTTTCAACAAGTTGATGAGTATGTTTGAAGTGTTGATAATCATTTTATGTTTGTTTGTTTCGTTTTTATACCTATTATTTGAAATTTACTGAGATGTTTGTTTTTTAACAAATTTGTAAGAAGTTTATATTACATATATATTCTATTATTTATAATATAATTTTTTTTTTAATATTTTATGATTTGTAGAATATAATATACCTCAATGTATATATTAGATGCATAAATGTAATATAATTTTATCAACCATATACCGTATTATTTATTTTATGTATACCACACATTTATATTATAAATATATACTCTAGTATTTATAATAAATTCCTATATTTTATGATGTATATAGAACATGATAATATACCTCAATTTGGATGCATAAATGTAATATAGTTTTATATATTAAATATCCTAAAAAGATAACCCTCAATATACTACAATATTCTCTAAATTAACTTGACTACACTATATATCCTAAATATACCACAATATATTAGGTTTAAACTAAATAGTAACTAGATATTAGGTTTAAACTAAATAATAACTACTGTATATATCTAATATAAACTCAAATATATACCAAATATTGAGGTAAAATCATACCTTCAATATATCACAATTTTGAAAAGAAAAAAGAATAATATCTCTAATATACATCAAATATTAAGGTAACTAAATAAAAGAAATTCGACCTAAAAATTTATTCTAGCAGCAACAAAAGTACATAAAACACACGAGTTTTAAATTTTAGAAGATAGTTTATTTCTAAATCAACTTAATTATTTCAAAAAATTAGAAAAATAATCAAAGATTCTAAAAATAAGTGATTTTAAGAGATTTTTAATTTAAAAAATCTTTTCATTAATTATAGGTTAGGATCTAAATATTAATTGTGTCCTAATTTTATTATAATTATTGGAGAAAGTTTGATATTATTGTAAATAATCTAAAATATTAACATTAATTAAATATAGGTCTCTTGTTAGAGAGCAATGTGTAGAAAATCTAATGGGTAGAAAATTCTTGTAAGCTTTGAGTTACTGTAAATGAACAAAATTAAAGTCATCTATACCACAGGGCGGCTGGAGTTGGGCCTAATTTCAATACCCTCAACAACAAGGCCACCTTTAGCAGAAGAGCCCTTCACCTCCATAAGAACCATCTCAACTTCATCATCTCCATCACCACTTTCAAACTCTCCCAATTCAATTTCAAACCACCCATCTTTCCTCTTGTGTGGCCGTTCTAACCCTGACATGCTTTCAGAACGAGGCCTCATTATCATCCACGGTGCATGACGGTGCCGCCGCCGAGGATTGTCCAAGTAGGGATCCAAACAAACACTTTTTGGGTGGTTTTCAGTGCCAAGTATTCCCACTGTTGCATCAGCAGGATCAATATTGAACCCATAGTAACTACTTTCCCTTATCTTGAACACAAAGTAAACTGCATAGGTTGTTTTAGGAGACAACATTCTGCAACTTATTCTTCCACGTATTTCAAGCCACCACACAGAGCGGAGCACAGCTACCTCTGCAAACCTTGAATCAGGATGGTCTTTCCAGGTCCAATAGTGAGAGTTTTCACCCCAAACGATCGAGATATCCCTTGCTCCAAGCATTATGCATTTCTTACCACTCCATTTTTCCAATGAAAAGCTCTGCATCATACCAATGATTCAAACCACTCAACTTACGTCCATACAAATAAATTGCATAAGAACTTCACCGTTAATCCAACAAAAGATATATATATCTTAAATGGTGGCTTTTCGTTCTTTTAGTTCACTAGCCGGGGATTAAAACAATGATCAACAGCTGAAATTGGCGTCGGTGAAGGCTTAGTTCACCCCACCACCTTTCCATTTCTCGGTTCAAATATCTAACACTCGATGTAACGAATAACTAAGAATAAGGATAAAGCAACGTATTTAATAGAATATTAGATTAGATCTCTAATTCCAATTTAAGACGTCACAGTGAAATGAGTTAAAAATTTAAGACAACAAAAAGGGACTTTCAACAGTGAGAAGAACAAGTTTTTAACTCACAGAAAACGGAACCGCAACTTAGAATCTCCAAACCAAAGGATATCAAAAGATAATTTCAAAAGGCACTAATTATTTGAATTAGTCAACACAATGAAAAAAAAAAAAAAAAACAACAACCCAATCCGATGAATTAGGGGAATCAGAAAGCTACCTTGTTGCCTTCGTCAATTAGCAGAGGGGTGTCACAAAGGGAGAAAAAGATCTCCTTCTTCGAACTCGAAATTGGATCAAAATTGAGGTTGTTAGGGTTTGTGCGAGAAATCAGAAGCTCCCAATCGGTGGGCAGGAATCTATCCCACACAGTGTCCGACTGGGCCGCCGCAACAAAAGTCTTGGAAACCGCGGACGATCTGCAGGCATCCGATGGAGAGGTGAATGACAAGATTTTAGCGACGACTCCTTCCGGCAGTGAAGAGAAATCAGGTGTTTCTTCCCACTCCATTGGCTTCTCCGCCTTTTCTTCTTGCTCCATCATTGCAAAACCCGAACGATACTGATTTTACAATAAAACAAAAATGGCTAGAAATTAATAAGGTGAAAATAAATCAAATCTCAAATTTACAATAAAATAAATATGGCTAGAAATGAACATACAGACAATAAAAAATGAAAATAAATGAAATTGAAAGAAAAAAGAAACCAAATCTTCTGCAACCAAAGTCAAATTTGAAATTAACTCAATAAGAAAATTATTTTTATATTAAATAAAATAAAAAATAGTTAAAAATTATTAGGATATTATGAACATTTGAGCTTGGTCTATTTACAAAACTAGGTTTAAAACCTAAGACTTGAGAGTGCAGGGTTCATAAGTGAATTAACACCAACAAGCCAATCATTAAATTTCATTATTATAAAGAAACGTTAAATATAAATAGCAAATGGAAATTTATTTGAAATAAACCAGTTTTTAAGTTCTCAAATTTACATCCTTTTTAAATATGAAACGAGAAAGTTATTAGCCTAGTTTATTTTCAAGATATGAAAAATGGGATTTAGAAGTATGAAGTCTATCAATTAGCGTATGACATCACATCACTAATAGACTAAGTCTATTGTAGTCTATCAATGATAGACTTTTGTCAATGACGAACTACTTTAATCAATAACAGAAATCTATGACTTGACTAATTTATTAGTAAAAATATTCAAGATAAAACTGAAAAGTCTAAAACTTAGAGTCTATTAGTAGTTATCAATGATAGACTTCTATTATTATAACATAATAATATAAATCCATGAGTGATAACCACTAATATAGTTATAAATTAGTCATCCAAAGGATTCACTAGCTAGCACTTCTGTTTTTAAATGTTAGAAAAGAATTCACTTAAGTTCTATTTAAATGTGAAAAATATGAATTTGGTAATTCCTAGCATTTTAAAATCGATGATGTTAGTGATATCAGTCATATATCGTAGGTAGATATCAGTGATATGACTTATATAGATGTTAGTGATATTGATGATACAACTTATAGATATATCATTGATATTTGTGTATTGATAAATATCAATTAGAAATGATATTGGTGACAAAACATATCGAACTTAGGTATATATTGGTGATATAAGTGATATCAATGATAGAAGTGTATTAGTGATAGTAACGATAGAAAGTTATCAATGATAGTCACTGATAGTTTTGTTTGTTAGTCTTTCAAAATTCATAGTCACTAATAAAAGCCTATCAGTGAAAAAAAATGGTGAATTTAAGGCATATTCTCTAACCTTTAAATTCTCAAATTTGCAATCATTTTTAAAGTTAATCACTTGACAACTTTTTAGTCTTTTACCAATTTTTATGTTATATATATAATTATTTTATGCTTGTGCTACACATTCCATTATTTGGACTTGAATGTCATTTATTAAACTAGCCCTTTTGAAAATAAATTAAAAATAATAATGTTGAAAAAGTATTCTATTGATGAGCACATTCATGTTATCTTCTAAATTAAAAAGAATTAATTGATTTGACTTTCTTTTATAATTAGTTTAGAGAGAGAGAAAAGTAATCATATCTACATGTACGTGGAGTGAAAAATAGATCTCTAACTTCAAGCTTACAGTATAAACATTACATAAGTTAGTTGAGTTTTGCTCATTTTAACATCATTTCCACGTTACTTATAGCATAATGCTTATGGAATAAAATGATATTTGAATAGATCTTTTTTTTATATATAAAAGAATTTATGAGTGCTGACATAGTTATTTCGTTGTCAATTTCGTGCATGATCTCTGTAAGAATTTTTTTTTTTTTTAAAAAATAATAGTTGTGCATGATCAAGCTTCATTTTGTGCACAACTTTTTTTTTGTTTTCATTGAAGTTAGGACAATTTTAGCATATGCATTCACAGAAGGTGTCAGAAGTCTAAGTTACAAAATTCAAAGCTTATTGAACCTGGCTAAGTTTAGATTAAAAATTCAAAACGTGATAATTCGTGGTTTGAGTCATCTCACTTTTATTGTACTGAAACAAATTCAAAATTCAATGTCCTAATTTTGTCATTTCTTCCAATTTTACTTAAATTAAAATGACAAAGAGTAAATGGAATGGGAAGAGATTATCATAAAACATTCTTATTAAATACTTTTCATAACAATTAAAATTTTACTAATTTTCCTAATTTTTTTTTCTTTTCATGATTGAACTAACCATTATGTTGACATTTTATATTTATGGTTTTTTGTTATTTAGCAAGATTGCAGGGGTGAGGTTTTCGAGTGGAAGTGAAATCGATTGTGACAAAACGATGAACAATGTAAAAATATTCAACTATTGAATAACATGTCTTATGGATGATGCCAAAAATAATTGAGAGAGCTAAGGGAAAATAGAAAAGAAATTTACGTAACATTTAGATCGTTTGAGTTTTGGTTACTATACTTCAAGTTTTAAATTTTTTGAAAAAATACTGTCCTGGATAGATTTTTTCTCTCTTTCGCAGATGTTGTTTATTAAATATAGATAATTAATGTATGTGTTTAGATGTACATGATAATTAATGTTTGAAAGTTAAATATTCATGCCAAACTCAATAATTTGTAAAAAATAAAGTTAAATAATTATTTAACTAAATGTTAGTGATCAATTAAACTTAACATAAATTAATTTATTGTCAAATTCATTAGTTCTTTTGTTAATAAAATAAAAAATAAAAAGATACCTTTTAACTAAACATAATTAAATTAATTAGAATGTTGATAATTAACATTAATAGTTTAAATTAAATAGTTATGATAACATAATATATTAATGAAAAAAATAATAGTTGAAATTTATTAGGTTTAAATAAAATATTTATGTTTAATAAATAATTAATATTAATTTATTAGTTAATTAAGCTTCATGCATAAACATGTCACACTTTTGCAATGTATTAAAAAACCTATGTCAGGTGGGTTTTAAAGTTCCCCAAACAATAATATACTAAATTTTAAAAAGTGAAATTTTGTGAAATAAACAAGAATAGTAAATATCTGTTTGAATTATTATGAAAAAACTTGTGAAACAAATGGACCCTAAAGTCCTAACATGAGTTCGAAGAACTTCACTCGAGTTCATCTAGAGTGGGTTGATTTTAGGCCTAATCTCAATACCTTGAACAACGAGGTTGTTCTTGGAATCATTACACCTAACCTCCTTGAGACTGATTTCAACTTCATCATCTCCACCTTTATTATCAAACTCTCCCAACTCAGTTTCAAACCAACCATCATGTCTCTCCCTTGGCTCTTCGAACCTTGACATGTTCGTTGGTAGATTGCTCCCTGCTCGTGGTACGTGTCGGTGTCGTTGAAGAGGGTCATCCAAATAAGGGTCCAAACAAACAGTCTTCATAGAGGGTTGACAACCAACAATTCCCACCGTGGCATCAACAAGATCTATATTGAACCCAAAGTATCTACGTTCCCTCAACTTGAACACAATGTAAGCTGCATAAGTTGTTGTAGGAGACAACATTCCACTGCTTATATTTCCACGTATTTCAAGCCACCATGCCTTGAAAATAACAACTACTTCTCCAAACCTGATTCTCACACCCACATTAAAAGGCAAAGTATCAGAATTGAGAGGAAAAGAAACAGAAGAGAAAGAATGGGACTTGAGCCAATTGTTTAGAGTTAAAACCTTGACTCAGGATGAGATTCCCAGGTCCAATGGACAGAGGTATCATCCCAAACGACAATTGAAAGGTTCCTTGCTCCAAGCATTATGCATTTCTTACCACTCTGCTTGTCCAATGATAAACTCTACTACATACCAACGATTGAATCCACTCAATTTATTAATACAAAGAGAAAGTACAGAGCAACTACACTGATTCAACAGCTGACAAAAGATATGCATATGAACATAATAGCTTTTTATATAGAATTGGTAATCAAATTATCACAAATGTGTACATAGATAAATGATTTATACTTCAAAACTCGTCACCTAAAATTGGGGCCACCAGATTAATATTTCTGGCCCATTCAAGCTCAATAAGTCAAAGTTGAGAACATGTTGAAGGCATAGAAGCTGAAGTAGAAATTTAACCTCAGAATATATAATATACAAGTGATATTCAAATGGATTGCAATTCACAACTTTCTAGACATCAAAAGTTAAAACCCTTTTTCCCTTGTACAAATTTCATATTCTACTTGATTTGTTGTCAATTGTTGATGGAAAGTGAAACTCTTTGGTATAGAAGGATCCAAAATGATAGACATACACTTGATAAGTTTCTCAAACTTCATTGATATACAAGCACTTCTACATATAATTTCAAAAGTTTCTGTACAAATTCGAGCATGGGTACGGTATGGTAAAAGAGGAATTATAATAAAATTAGGTTTAATGTTTTTGGAATTTGATTGAAATGTATTTTATGACCCTAACCATTCAGGAAAGTATTTGTTTTGTTACAATATAAGGAAGGGCTTACTACCGACCACTCATCCAACTCCGGCCACCATCAATGTAGAAATCGAGGGAATCGGAGAGCTTACCTTCTTGCCGTCATCAATGAGCAGCGGGCTATTGCAAAGGGAGAAAAAGATCTCCTTCTTCCAACTAGTAATTGGATCAAAATTCAGGCCACCAGCTTTGCTCCGAGAAATCAAATCGTCCAAATCGTTAGGCAGGAATCTGTCCCACACGATATCGGACTGCGCCGCCGCATGAAAAGCCCGGGAAACCACCGACGACCGGCAGGCATCAAACGGAGTCGTGAGCGACAAGATGTAAGCTATCACTCCTTCCGGCAGAGATGAGAAATCGGTTCTTCCTCCGTTACCCTCCATGGTTTTTCTTTTCTTTTTTTTTTTTTTTTTGTGGATCTATTTATTACTTTTTTGTGATATTTATTGACAAATTTTAATATTCAAATTTTTATATGTGATCTAAGTTTTATTTTTTTAAATAAATAGAAAAAATTTCAATTTTTTACCATTCATAACAATTTCTTATTTAAAAAAAAATAATAAAAGGGAGGACCTTGCTCACGATGAAGATTCACAATTTTAAAATGGTTATGGTAATTTCAACTTGAGATATGGTGTAAAGCAAAAAACTTCAATTTTAAAAAGAATGTCATACTTCATTTTGGTTCCAAATTTTAAGTGGTTCATACTACGAATCTGCATGCATTTCATAAGTAAAAATAAAGTTATACAACTTTGATTTGGTTTCCAATATGATTGATAGAAGCATCTTGCAAGTTGCAAATATACCGGCGGATTGCAGTTAATGAGATTGGTTTGCTAGTAAGGTACTTGAAAATGGTCTCTTTTTATTATTATTTTCTTTGTTTTGGTAGATAGGAATAAGGAATAAGGAATAAGGCTGCTTGCTTATGTGTAGTCGAAAGTTCCTCATATTTTTTTTTTTTTGCATCTTCCAGTTCTGAAGTTTTTTTGTAAGGGATTTAGGACTGTTGATTCCCAAAGTGTGTCATACCTTCATTCTCTGGTTCCATTGAGTGGGGTTTGATGAAGTTTTGATTTAGATAAAATAATATAAACTTGGTCTTCTTGTAATGGTTTTTATAGTTTCATTTGGTTATTAGTCATTTCGTTTTGGTTGAGCTAAAAAATTTAAATTTGAATTTGACACCAAATTTATTTTTTAGAATTATATTAACTACAAATTGAGAATCCACCAAAATATTCATATTTTTTTTAAAAAAATAATCTAAAATTCAAATCATAAATTTCACTTACAATAATAATAAAAAAAAAAAATCTTATATTTTTAAATTCTACCATTTTTACTAATAGAACAATATCTATTAACAATTGCAAAACAGAATATTTTCAAACAACGACCATGAAATTACTTTTCCAAAAAAAAAAAACGAAATAGAAATTGAGCTCAAATTTATTAAAACTAAAAATATTTGAATTATAGAGAACAATTGTGTAGAATTTAAAAGGCAGAGTCTTGTTTTAATTTCATGGCTGTAATATAGTCACCTATCCGACAAGGCGGTTAAGTTTCTTAGGCCTAATCTCAATCCCCTCCACGACAAGGCCACTCTTAGAAGAAGAGCCCTTCACCTCCTTAAGACCCATCTCAACTTCATCATCTCCATAGTCACCACTTACAAACTCTCCCAATTCAATTTCAAACCACCCATCATGTCTCTTCTGTGGCCGCTCTAACGCTGGCATGCGTTCAGACTGAGGCCTCAATGCCCTCCGTGCACTACGGCGCTGCCGCCGAGGATTGTCCAAATAAGGGTCCAAACAAACACTCTTTGGATGGTTTTCAATGCCAAGAATGCCCACCGTTGCATCAGCCGGATCAGTATTGAACCCATAGTAACTACTTTCCTTCATCTTGAACACAAAGTAAACTGCATAAATTGTTTTAGGAGACAACATTCTGCAACTTAATCTTCCACGTATTTCAAGCCACCACACGTAGAGGAGCACAGCTACCTCTGCAAACCTGATCACACAATCACATTAAGAAGTAGAGAGTTATTATTGGGAGGGGAAAAAAGATTGAGAATAAGATTTGCTCAAATCTCAGACGTCGAACCTCGAATCAGGATGGTCTTCCCAGGTCCAATAGTCAGAGTTTTCAGCCCAAATGATCGAGAGGTCCCTTGCTCCAACCATTATGCATTTCTTACCACTCCATTTTTCCAACGAAAAGCTCTACAACATATCAAAGATTCAACCCACTCAATTCCAGAAAAAAAGTGCACAAAAGTTCATTGACAATTTAATCCAACAAAAGATATATATTAAAAACGGTGGCTTTTCATTCTTTTAGTTAACTAGTTGGGGTCTTGGGGACTAAAAACATTGATCTACAGCTGAAATTAGCGTCAGCGGAGGCTTAGTTCACTCCCCCGTCCATATCTCAGTTCATAGTTCTAATATCACTTAAACTCGATGTAAAGAATAACAAAGAACATAATAAAGCATAGAAACTTCCAAGAAACTTACAAATAACACTGAATTTAATAAAACCTGAAAGATTAGAGTCCTATTTCGGTTACCCAATTGTTTGATAAATCTTGAAAATAAGTTAAAATTTCAAGACAACAAAAGGGGATGCAGTACGATGAGAATAAATTTTTAACCCAGAAAAAATGCTCAAGAGTTTCCACGCACACATGAACAATAATAATTTAAACACATGAAGTAAACCCTAATCAAGATAATTTCAGAAGTTTTTTGTTGGAATCCGAGATTACTTCAAAATTAAACTTATAATGAAATTAAGTTTTGACGTTTTTGGCATTTGTTTGGACTGTATTTTAGAATCTAAAATTACGTGAATTGTTATGAAATGGGGTTCTAAGGTTTTAAAGCGTTCTTAGATCTGTTTGAGTGTATTTATATTATAAAATTTACATGTCAAGGTAGATGTAGGATCTACTAGAACGAATATATTAGATATAAAGAATATAATGGGGCCTCAAGGTCAATTTGTAAGCCAACATTACAAGAAAGGGACTTCCGGCAAGGGTGAGTCAGATATGTTAGCCGACCGCCGATCCAATAACTCCGGCCACCTTCAATTTAAAGAAATTGGGGGAATAGTCTTGGGGGAAAAGTTTCAATATTATATGAATTGAATAAACTAGCAAACCAAGTACAACTCAAACAAATAAAACTTTGTATACTCAAACCGTAGTTAAGACACGTTTTTTATAAGCGTTGTTCTGACAATTATTCATTCTACACGTGCTTACAAAGCGATCGTCTCAAAATAGGTAAAACTGCAACATCAAACTAACCTCAATCTAATCGGATCTAACAGAGCTCTTGCACTCAAATCAACACAAGAACAAAAGAAAAAAAGAATGGAGGGAATTTTTGAATGGATGATACAAATGAAGGAAGAAGTTGCTAAAGGTTGGCAAAACTGTCCAAAATACAAAATAAAATTATAAATACAAAAATTGAAATATTTGTCCATTTAACTTTCTTTTGTATTAAACTTTGAAATTGAAATATTTGTCCATTTAACTTTCTTTTGTATTAAACTTTGAAATTGAAATATTTGTCCATTTAACTTTGAAATTTCTAAGGAATGAATTTAATTTAGAGGATTAAATCCAATTTTTATATTTCAAAATTCACAGAAATTTCACTTTTCTTCCATAGTAAATATCAACAAACAGGAAAACTTACCATGTCCCCGCCATCAATTAGCACGGGGAAGTAGCAAAGGGAGAGAAAGATATCCTTCTTCGGACTCGAAATTGGGTCAAATTTAAGTTTATTAGGGTTCCGGCGAGAAATCAAAAGGTCCCAATCGGTAGGCAAGAATTCATTCCACACAATGTCTGAATGCGCCGCCGCATGGAAAGTCTTGGAAACCGCCGACAATCTGCAGGCATCCGGTGGAGTCGTGAGCGACAAGATTTTAGCTACGACTCCTTCCGGGAACGAAGAGAGATCAGAAAGTTCTTCCCCCTCCGTTGCCTTCCCCTTTTCTTCTTCTTCCATCATTTCAAAAACCGAAAAATATTGAGTTTACCAATTTCTATTTATATACGAGAAATTTGTAGAGAGCCCCTTCATACGCGCCCAAAATAACGGATTTTGTCCTTTCCTATTTAAGCACTCTACAAAATTACCATTTTAACCCAAGCCCATTACAATATATATATATATATATATATATATATATTTTAATTACAAACATGAGTAACCAAAACCTCTTGTTTCTCAAGTACATATGTGAAAAAAGGTGTCGGGACTCGAATACATACAGATAATAATTGATCTAAGGTTTTGATGGCAAAATTCAAGAATGTTATATGTAATAAAAGGTCATATATTGTCTTCTTCAATTTGTAGTTTTTTTCTTCTCTTTTAAAATCTAGAGATATTAATGCTTTGAAAGGTGTTTATGATCTATGATTTATGAAGCACAAACATGGATAAGATACGGTAATACGTCAATTTTTAAAAAGCTAGGATACTAATAAGTTTGAAGATACATTTTTTTCTTAAATAAAATATAGGATATATGATCGTTAAAGTTTGTTTGAAGGTTGTTGATTATATAAATAGTATTTTGTCTACTTTAATTGCAATAGTTATATGTAAAATAAATTCACATATCAAATGAGTGTTATTTGAAAAAATATGTATGCAGTAGGATGATAGAACAAAAAGTTTTAAAAAAACAAACAAAAACATAAACTCAAAACAAAATTAACAAATGACAAGAAAATCATAAAATAAATAATTGTTTTCTAGAGCATTTTCCAGCAATAAATTAGGTAATTTGAGATTTGTTCTTCGATAACATATGAACTCAACTTTGCACTCCAAATATAGACATGTGAGTTCAGACAAAATAATTTTGTACTCCAAACACAATCTATAAACTCTCCAGACATATAAACTCTCCAGACATATAAACTCCATCTACACTACTAATACACTTTATCAATATATTTGATAATGATGCATCTAACTAATATACTTGTCAATCATGCACTCATTTGATATGTGAATTTATTGTATATTTGATAATGATACATTCGACTGATAGATTGTTGATAAACTTGATAATTGTGCATTCTTTTATATTGTTGATACACTTGAGTAATATATTGTTGATAAACTTGTTAATGATGCAATTGTTTATATTGCTTGAACACTTGAATGATTCACTCGTTTATGTTGCTGATACACTTAACTAATAGACTATTAATAAACTTGATAACGATGCACTTGTTTATACCGATGAAACACGTGACTTATATACCATTTTATACTTTGATAATGATACATCGGTTTATACTATTGGTATACTTTATAATGATACACTTATTTAGTCAATTAATATACTTGATATAAAATGTATGTAAATTGGTATAAGATGTTTGTATACATTTACATAATGTCTGGTGATACATTTACATACACTTTTTTTTGTTAGTACGATATATAATGTAAGTTAGTTTTTATGAGATACGATACACGTGTTTATAATGTTGATATACACTTCAACGACGTAAAATTAAATATTAAATAAATACTTCTTTTGCTTCATTGACAAAACTAAAAAACCTTAGACACACGCTTGTAATTTCTCTAATCTCTCTGGTCATCTACTGCAATTTCTCTAAATAATAATAACGTTCATGTAAGAAAATACAATATATGAATATGTTATCAAAATTTGTAGTAAAAATACTATTGGATAACAATAATTATTTTTTAACCAACAATAAACTAGTAGTGAAGACTAAATTGGAGACTGCAATTAGATGAACTTCAAAGTAAAAATAATAATAATAATAATAAAACTAAAATGGTATTCTAGATAAAATCAAGCACAAAGTCCTATCCCACATGAACCACAAATTCAAACTATGTTAGTGCAGGACAACGGTAGGATCTTCATGAATTATAACCTTAACTAGGGTTCCTTAAAGTATGAGGAGAACGATTATTAAGAGGAGAGATCATTTGTTATAGATCCAAATCAGCACTAAAGATGAACGATCCCCAACCTCATCCACACCAACAACAAACTGGTTAGCCAACCAACCAAAAGAACTAGTTGGAGGAGACACCAAACCAACCGGAAGAGACTAATAAACATAACACATCCATCGTAGAAACACAAAAAGAAATAGGCAAAGGATTAATAGATGAAGTCAAACTGCAAGTTAAAAGAAGAATCCAAACCCGTGAGAGGGGGGAGATCTCAGACAAATTAATGAAATAATTGATAATCCTTTCATTATGTGAGCGTGAGTTTGCAAGCGATTGATAGAAACGTCTCCCATGTTACAATATGACAAAGTAAGGTTCTTGGGTTTTACTTTGATGGCACTAAAAGTAATACCAAGCCTACAAAAAGGTTTCAAAGAGTTCATCTAAGCAGGGCTAGTTTTTGGTCGGATATCTATCCCCACATTAAAATGTAAGGTGCTAGAATTGAGGAAAACAAAATAATGAATGGGATTTACGCATTGAGCAAATCTCATTGGACTTAAAACCTTGATCCCTGATGAGGTACCCATTTCCAATGGGAAGAGGTGTCACTCCCAAAAATCGAGAGGTCCCTTTTTCCTAGCATTATGCATTTCTTACCACTCCATATGTACAATGAAAAGCTCTGCTACATATGAAATATTGAAGAACCACTTTATGAGCATACAATACAAAGAGAGAGTACAGAACAACTCTCCACAGCTTATTCAATAAATGACAAAAATGTACATATAATAGACCATCGGCCTACGGATCTTTTGAGGGTAAGACTGGTATTAGTGTGTATTCTATCAAATAATATGCACAATGTAATGTATATCACCTAATTTCTATCCCTAAGGCGCCATTGCAGTGGCCTTGAGACGGCCTGACTAGCCATAAAACTCCGGCCGGCAACTTTTAGTTTATAGAAATTGGGGGAATCGGGAGGTAACCCCTTTGCCGTCATCAACGAGCAGTGGAGTATAATGGGAGAGGAAATTTCCTTCTTGGAACTCGAGGTCCGATCAAAACTAGAAAGACTTTCCTGCTAAATGTTCTACCATTTGATCTAAAAAAGAAGAAAGAAGTGAGCTTTCTTTGTTACCCCCATTGAGTTTGTGGCCGTCAATGCACATACACCATCCATTCTGAATTCGGGTCGGTACTATCTCTCCTTTCTCGTTCTCAACTACCGTCATTCCAGTCTTGACTTACCATGTGCTATCGGGAATGGGGTAGATAATACCGGCTTCATTGAGCTTTAGAATTTCCTTTAGCACAACTTCCCACATCATCGAATTCAATCTTTGTTGGGGTTGGGCAACGGCTTTTGCTCCTTCATCTAGAGTGATATGATGCATGCAAAGAGAAGGGCTTATCCCTTTGATGTCATCTAAGGTCCATCCTATTGCAACTCTAACAAATTTTCCTCTTGGCTTTGCCTAAGTTCTCTAGAGATGATCATGGGAAGTGTGTTTCTTTCTCCTAAGAACACATATTTGAGATGGAGTGGGAGAGCCTTTAGGTCGATCCTTTGCTCCTCAAGGACCCTTGCTCCAAGGGTTAATCCATTTCTTACCACGCAATTTTTCTAATGAGAAGCTCTACAACATACCAAGGATTCAATTCTCATTAATCTTAGAGTGTTAATCTTTTAGTCTTACCACGCCATTTTTCTAATGAGAAGCTCTACAACATACCAAGGATTCAATTCTCAGGTTTTGTTGGTTGTATCAAAAAAGAAAAGAAGGAAAGAGAAGAAAAAAAGAAAAAAGAAAAAAAGAAAAAAAAGAGTTCCCCGAAAATTGGCCCATCGAAGGAGGAAAGAGGAAAAAAGAAAGAAATAAATCTAAAGAAATGACAGATTTGTAGCTTTACTCCTCCATGGCTTATCGGTTAACATTGCTTTTAAAAAGTGATTGTTTTTCATTTTGGATCTATAAAATATCTCCAAATTTTAGTGGATATTTCTACATTCCTCAATTGTGCTTTACCCCTAAATTTTTCAATACGTTATATACCTTGAAATCGATTGGAGTCATGAGGAACAAGAAGTAGCTGATAGTATTATCTCCTTCGATAGAGAAGAGAAATTGACAATTTGTTTATCCTCCATTCCTGTCCTTGGCTGATGACTCATATCTTCTTCCAATCCTTGACTTGCAATACAACATTTTCTATCCCGGACTTACAGGCATTAGAAAAACAAAGGAGAACTTCACAATCTAAAACACAAGAAATATAGTAACAAAGATAAACCAAATTTCAATGGCACGCATTAAACACGAACAAAATTGTGGGAGTAATATTCCATAGAATCCTCATGTCACGAGGTTAAATTTAAATTAACTTCACACCATAAGGCCTAAGAGATTTGCACCATTAGTCAATCGTCCATCCCTAGTTCATTGACATGTAATTGAAGAACACACTTCATTCTGCAATACCACGGCTTTAACAAAGTCCAACAGTGTTTAGGTCTAATCTCAAACCCCTCAACAATAAGGCCAGTCTTGGCAGAATGGCGCTTGACCTCCATAAGAGCTATCTCAACTTCATCATTTCCATCACCACTCTCAAACTCTCCCAACTCAATTTGAAACCAACCATCTCGTCTCTCTTGTGGCCACTCTAACCCTAACATCTCTACAGATGGTCCAGGCGAAGGCATCATCAACGGTGGTTCAAGGTAGCCCTGCCGCCACTGTCGAGGATTGTCCAAATGAGGGTCCAAACAAACGCTTCTCCTCCCATGCTTTTCAGCCCCAACAATCCCAACAGTGGCATCAGCGGGATAAAAATTGAACCCTTCGTAATTATAGTTCTTCATCCTGAATACAAAGTAAACTGCATAAGTTGTTTTAGGAGACAATATTTTGCAGCTTATTCTTCCACGTATTTCAAGCCACCACACCTTGAGGAGCACAGCCACCTCCGCAAATCTGATTTTCTCACACACCCACATTAAAAAAACAGAGTATTAGAATTGGGAATGAACAAAAAGAACGATAGTGATTTGTTCCAATCTCATAGACTTTGAACCTCGAACGAGGATGCCGATCCCAGCTCCAATATCTAGAGGCATCACCCCGAACCACCGACAGACCCCTTGCTCCAACCATTATGCATTTCTTACCACTCTGCTTGTCCAAAGATAAACTCTGCTACAAATAAAGTGCACAAAAGTTTGATCAAACAAAAGATATACAAAAATAGGGGGAATTGGAGCGGAAAGATTACCTTGTTGTGGTCGTCAATTAGAACCGGGTAGTTACAAAGGGAGAAAAAAATATCCTTCTTGGAACTGGTAACTGGATCAAGAGATTTCCGGTGAGAAATCAAAACATCCCAATCGGGAGGGAGGAACCTGTCCCACACAAAATCCGATTGCGCAGCCGCATTGAATACTCGGGAAACCGCCGCCGCCGTACAGGTATCGATTGGAGTCGTGAAAGATAAGACGTTAGCAATTACTCCTTCGGGCAAAAAAGATAAATCCCCCATTTCTTCGTTTTCGCCCTCCCTTTCCATCCTCGCTTCCTATTCCATTGCCTCATTCGCATTTGGGCCACAGGCAATCAGTAAATATGTGTGAGATTTGAAAACTATTTGCAAATTCCAACCACAAATTCTTTAAAATACATATTTATTGCCTAATTAGTAATTCTAGTTTTTTTCTTTATTATTATTTTTTAAAACGGGTGTAGCTTAAGATATGTATGATATTTATGATATTGTTCCAAAAACATGTTGGAGATCAAAACATAGTGCTTTAACCAAATTGACGTTGAGCTCAAATTTATTAAAACTAAATTAAGAAATGAGCATCGTAAAAAGATCGAAGCTATTATCAAATAAAGCAAAATCTATCTAATTCTCTATATTTCATTTGATTTTTTTTTTTATATAGTTTATAAATAGTTTCACTATTTTGCACCTCATCAAAATTCCTCATTAAGAAATTTAGATTGCTTGAAAAAATTTATCTATACAACAAGGCAGCTGAGTTTAGGCCTAAACTCAATCCCCTCAACAATAAGACCAATCTTCCCACTAGTACCCTTCACCTCCATGAGACTCATCTCAACTCCATCATCTCCATCACCACTTTCAAACTCTCACATTTCAATTTCAAACCAACCATCTGCTCCAATCTTGACATGTCTTCAGATCGAGGATTATAATAAACGATACCTCGTCGTACTGCGGTTGAGAATTGCCCAAAATTATAATAAATGGGCAATTCTTGCATCGTCTGTTTCCATCCACATTTCTTCTTCCATTGCGCCAACATATCCTTACGGAACACAAGTAATCAATCAAGTGATATATATACAGCAATTGTGCCCAATACATGTATTTAATTAGTGTGAAGGGAGAGATCATTAAAGACTTTAAGGCAATCCACATATTTTACATAACAAGGTAAAGAAGCGCTCAAGTTTAGGAGACTACATATATGAATCGAGACTACACCTAAATGAGAAACATTTTAAGAATACGATAAAGTATAGTTAAAAACAATTTAAAAGAATTAAAAGTTATTACATATATACCAACCAAGTATATCTTTCTCTTCGAAGCCTCAATCATAAAAACTTCAAAATTAATTAAGCACGCTTATCGTTTAGCTTAGAACAAATCTTATATGAGTTATGTGGGTGAGAACAAACCATCCTAAAAGGACTTGTGTTGAGGAACGATAGTCTTTCACTTTTAAAAGCAGTGGACGGTACAAATAATGCCACCCATCGTACAAGTAAATTAGGAGTGTTATTTATTGAGTGGTTTGATCTTAATTTTTCTTTTGCAAAAATGTAATTTTATAATTTGATCACAGACAAAAGCTTAATTTTACTTTTTGCTTCCTTGACTTTCATCCTAAAAAGCATAAGCAAATAATTACTTTTAAGAAAGCTTAAAGATGGGATGATGAAATTAAATAATTAATGATGTTAATTGAATGATATCTCTAGAAGTTTTGTATGTGATATATCATTTTGATTCCTTTGCTCTCCCAATGTTTAAGATTGAACATGAGTGTCCGAGCAAAGTGGACTTTACTTTCCTACCCGTCTAAAATTTTGTGCTAACACTCTTTAATTATGAAAAATTGTAATGAGTAGCAATTTAAGTTTAGGAATTTGCAAGCTTGCATAAACTGTTCTTTTTATTTTGTAAATATGGCAAAAATACGTACAAGTCCAATCTAAGTGATACACTCGATATATACTTATTACACTTAATATGCATGATATACATTTGATATACATGATACACATATTTATATACATAAATGTTAAAAATGACAAAATATTAAAGGTATTTAGTAAATGGTAATTAAGTAAATTTGCCTAATGACATTTGGATAAATAAAGCAATGTGATATTTTTTAAATAAGTTGATCTTTATCAACTTTAGGGTTAGAAAACGTGAAAGATTTTTTTAGGAGGCGTTTGGATCGATGAGTGAGCTATTATAGTCCTAGGTTATAATAATTTGTGTTTGAGGTGTAAATTATTTTAGTTTGAGTTTGGTTTATATTTTCACAATAAACATATATTTTTCTTTTCTCAATCTTTTAACAAAAATTCAAAATCGTTTATCATAAATTCAAATATTTGGTATATCAAATGTGTACCAAGTGTATATCAAGTGTGTATCAAATGTATATTAAGTGTATTAAGTGTGTATTAGAAATATATCAAGTGTATATCAAAGGTGTATCAAAGTGGATACTAGTAGTATAACAAGTGTATATTAATAGTGCATAGATTGTGTCGAGTGCATCAAGTATATATCAATGGTGTATCAAGTGTATATTAAGAATTCCGATATCAAATATATCGAGTATATCACGTAGTTTGAGCTTTGTTTTTCATCATTTTTGTCAAAATATATAAGTCTGTACTATAGACTTAATTTTTAAAATTTATTTTGTCGTGAGCCATTAAAGACAATTATTTAATTATCATTCCTTAGTCTTTGTCATTAAATGGTCTTATCCTTCTCTCCTATATAAAGGTGAGCATAAAGTAAGAAGTGCTTTTAGCCACACAACACATGCAACTAAAAGTTTATAAATGAAATGTTAATTAATTGAAATGGAAAAGGGAGCCTATAGGCTAATATCAACTATAAACTTTAAACCTTGTTGTCACTAATTTCTATATTAATAATGATAATAATACTTCAAAACCTAAAACAAATGATAAATCTACATGAGTAATATAGACATAAATCTTGGATTAAGAGACCAACCTACACGTAGTTTAAATTGTATTAAGATATATATCTTCGATTAAATAGTCATAAGCTTGAATTTCTCTTTTCCATATGACTAAAAAAATCCAACTAAAACTTTCAAAGTTTTAAGTCTTATCCTATATATATATATATATCCAATTTTTCTTTTTCTAGCTAAAAATATGTGAGGTATAAAAACTTCAAATCTTATATCTCTAGGTCGAAAGTTCATATTTTATGTTTGTTGAGCTACAATCTTATTGTCCTTTTCCGACTTTTTATTTAAAAGTTTTTCATCATTATTTCTTCAAGCAAAGTTGTGACAAGGAACACATCTTTTATGTTACTTGAAAGTTGAAAGTGGGAAAAAAATGCCTTCTTTTCTTTACGTGTGAAGTAGAGAATTAACAACGCGCATTAATAGATGTATTTCAATAACACATTAATATATATATTATAGACTTTATAAAAAAATGTTAAAACGAGTTCAATTCAATAGTAATTAATCAGTAAATTCATTAAAAAAAACTTTAAAAAAAATTATTTAAAGGGTATTTCTTTTGATAATATCATTACAAGAATTAAACAATGACATGAAACCCTTCATAATGGATGGGCATAATTAAATCCAATTTTGTATTGTTCATTATATTCAAACATAAATGAATGACAGAGTATGAGAGAAAAGTGGAATCTACTTTGTTATATATATGTGTGTATATATATATATATATGTATGTAGATATATATATATATGTATATATATATGTATATGTATATATGTGGGTGGAATATTAGATGGCATTTTAATGTAGATGAAACAAAGGTTGCAAAAAAAACCCCAAACCTTGAGGAGCTAACAAAATGTTTGTTTCTGTTTTCTTTTTATTTGTCTCAATTAGTTGATTTGAATGCCAAATATGGCTCACAAGGATTTGTCTCAATAATAATAATAATAAAAAGAAGTGCAAAGCTTGAACGGATAATTGAGTACTTTGAAGGAGTGATGAGTGTCAATCAGTTGGAGTAGACTTTTCGACCAAACCGCTATCGAAGTGAATATGGTCAATTTAGTACACATTAAAAAACAAATTGACTTTTGAGGAGTAAAAGTCGACCAGTCGATCATTTTAATTTTTTAAAAAAATATATATATTTTTTAAATTTATAATTCTCCAAAACCGACACCAACTGACCTTTCTCATTCTCTGACCAACTAACTTCGATTTGGTAGATCGATTTGATTTTCTAGACTATCATGTTCTTTCCTATAGTAAAGTTTGTTTTTAAAATACCCAACAAAACACTATTCAAATTTTGAAAATTAATTTTAATCGACTAAAAGTATTTTATACTCCTCTAGAAAAAAAGAAGGGTCTTTCTAAATTCATTCTTATCTTACCTTCTGTTTTTGGGATTCAATATAACTATATAAATCTTTGCATTAAAATGAATGTACAAAAGATATTTGTTTACTTCTAAAAACTTCTTATTTATTTATTTTTAAAATTAATGACGATGAACAAAATTTATGTCTTCTAATAAAAATAAATCAAATTAAATTAAAAAAGGAACATTTTAGAAATTATTTTTATGTCCTAAATAAATCAAATTATTTTTATCACTTAAGCAGTTAAAATGCATTTTAGCTACTCACATTTGAGGTTAGTTTATTCACCAATTTGAATATGTTGTTTAATAAGAGAGTTAATATGTGATTATCATCATTCTAATAAGAATATAGTTTTCAACCTGGTTTTTTTTTTAAAAAATTACGATGTTGAATTAAATCATTATAAACAAATAAGAATCCACAAATATACGAGCAATACCCGTTGCTAAACTAATAAAGAAAAAAAAATAAAACAATAAAAATTTGTAAAATGAAGTTTTATTTATTTCTTGTTATACTTGCAATTTTATTTTTTAGGATAATTTTTTTTTTTTTTTACTATTTCTATATATAGATATTTATATTTGGAAGAGAAAAGGAAATTTGATAAGTATAACTTAAAATCGTAAGAAATACGTAATAGAGATTATATCACAAAAAGGTCGTCCAACAATGATCAACTTGATTATCCAATCAAAAAACAAAGCGTTTGACATGTGGGCCATGTGGAAAAATAAATAAATAAATAAATTTGCCTTGTTTCCTAGATTATTTTCAACGGTCCAGATCGCGTTTCAGCTTCTCCCTTGGCCCAATCGCAAGCGGCGACCAAAAGCGAAATCAGATCTGAGGACGACGAAAAAGCTACAATCCACTGCTCCATAGACTCACCTAAACCTCGTACAAGGATAAGCCACGTGAACATTGATTTCTTTTCTTCAATATCATTGGATTGAAGATGTTGATTACGTGGACCGCGAAGTAGGTGATTAGGTTTGATCTGGAGTTCATAGTACCAGGGTTGAGAGTTGGATATTAGTCTGCGCAGTACAAAGCCCCAAATTAATCGCTCTCTCTCTCTCTCTTTACGCGCAAAAATCTCTTTTCTTTTCTTTGGTTTAGGATTGTTTTTCACTTTCTCTCTATCTTACTCTCTTTTTGATTTTCCCGGTAAATCGGGATAATTTTGAAGGAACTAGCAAAACACAACTTGGAAATTTTACAGTAAGTCCAATTTCATTTCTAGGAAATTTCCAGGATGGAGATGGATTTTCGATTCTGTACTACTTTGAATTTTGGGGTTTTTAAAGTTTTTTTTTTTTTATAATTTTTTTATTTGGGTTGCGTCATTCTGTTTAGGGTTTGGTTGTTGCTGGCGGCTTTTGATTTCAATCAATCCTCTTCATTGAAGTTTTCATTTTGGTGTGCAGTAGATCTGGGAAGTTGGGACTTTTTTTCTAAAGATTAAGGATGCAGAGGCAGACAAGGTATATGGAGAGGACGAACTCCATGAGGGAGAAAAGGGGCTTGGAGGGTGGAGAAGATGAACTGCCAGAGCGAAAGCGACCAGCTTTAGCTAGGTATACTGGTTATTTTTTGCATTTCTTTTAAGAACGTGCTAATTAAAACTTCCGATTTCTTGTATTCTAATTTTAGGGGTTCTTTTCTGAGCCCCTCCTCTTTTGAACTAAATTTAGGTAGGGGTGAGAAGTGGAAGCATAACTCTGTATGTCGGTTATATAAATCTGGATAGCTCTTAGGAATCTTGAGTTGTGTATACCTATTGATTCTTTACATTAATTACTAAGACTTTTACTATACACGTGTCGTGATGATGAAGTAGATGAGAGATGTCTGCTGCTTCCTAGGAGCTTTCTGTTTGGAGGTTATAGGTTTTTG
>JBBPDJ010000008.1:14589126-14636694 GCA_037974625.1 Cucumis cinereus
CCAAATTCAACTCTATCGAGCCAAATTAAATAACTTGATGATGATGAACTAGATGATTCATGTCTGCTGCTTCCTATGATCTTTCTGTTAGGAGGTTATAGTTTTTGGTGGGAGGGGGGTTGTTCCTTCTAATTTCATCATTGTAATAGTTAAATTCAGGTACATGGAGCCTGCACTATATAATGGAAATTCCAAGATGGAAGTTTGAATGGGCAGCCTGAGCAGCAAATAAATTCGTAAACTCTAATGAATGTAGCCATAATGATATGTATAATTCGTGTTGCATATCTTTAATAAGTTCATGGCAATATTTTTTGGACCTGATATTATCTAGTGTTCAAACTAAAGCCCATCGAGATTTTCTTTGTTTATTTGGATGGTGTAATACATTCTTATGCTCATAAGGCCTGCTTTTGTTTCTAATTCCTTTGTTATTATTTTGTCAATACCAGCTTCTTCTTCCGACTACCAGTTTAAGAGTATAAAATTTGTTGCAAACAAGTTTGCTTCATGAGAGTAATTATTATCATTATGGTTTTTGTATCTTTATGACTAATTCACATTGTTATATCAATTTATTTTCAATAAAGGTTATGCAATACAAATGATTAAGGTTTTTATGGAACTCTATGACCATGCAGTGTGATCGTAGAAGCCCTGAAGGTGGATAGTTTACAAAAGCTGTGCTCGTCATTGGAACCAATACTCCGTAGAGTGGTAAGATACATGGTTTCTGTATTCTTTTTTGTCTAACTAGTGAGCATGCTTGAACGGTATTAGTAATTAGTTGGGTGTCTGCTTGAGGGGTAGTTGTTTGTTTGGTTAACACACTATAAGTTATCTAGTTTTGTTGCAATTCTACTAAATCTAATCCAATTTACTTTTTAATTTTATGTTTTCATAGGCTTGGCTGCCTGCGTTTTTATTATGTTCAAAATTCAAATGTGACAATAATCTGTTTAAAATTAGCTCAATATACTAACGGTTCAATTGAAGTTTGAAGTTGCATTGCGATTAAAGCTTATACTCCTTTGACTGCACTATGTCACTTTTTATTAATTGTAAACTTCAGTAAACGTAGTTTTTATGATCTTCTTTTCTTATTTAATTCTATCTTCTCTTTATACTCTTCTCGCTCCTCTTTATTTCATCTTGATTGTTGCTCCATGCTTGAAAAACTGTATTCTGTTATTCTTCTTCAAGTTTTTTTGTTCATATGGTATCTGATCATTGCTGACTCCCGGTGTCAAACAGGTCAGTGAGGAAGTGGAACGTGCTTTGGCCAAGATAGGTCCTGCTAGAATTTCTGGAAGGTCAACTATGAATAGTTTTTATTTTCCCCTTACATTTCCAATCATTATCTTTGATTTGTGCTGGACTGCTGGTAGATATTGAAAAAATATCTTTAAATTATTCCTTGCTACCTGTCTACCATTTATTGAATTGCTTTTACAAGAGTTTGAATGCTTTTTGGTCCTTGTCCCTTGATGCACCCCTCAGGGGAGTTTCCTGCTTTGGAGGCAAAGTTGTTCTACTGTTGGCTGATTTGATGAATCAAAACCATTTATTATGCAGTTGCAAGCTTTTCACTTTGTTTGTGGGTCTACGCTCTATGCTTTAAATGTGACCTCATCTAATAACTCTAAGATGATCACCTTTTGCTTAAAAAGTTGTTTGATATGTGAAATTGATAATGTTGTCAACGTTCCAATGGTGGGATGCTCTTGGCTTTTGAAACTTTTGTGCTAGGTAATGGGTTGTGCTTCATCTTACCCATTTCTAATTTTTTAACCACTATTTGGATAGTGGTAATGTTGCCTTCATGGAAATTGGTCAGTCATAGGAATGCTTGGGAAGTTTACACTCTCATATTTCCCTCATTTTGCGTTTATTCTAGCGTTGAAGTCTTGTATGCTATTATCCACGGCATGTTATCACTTACCATATCTCAGACACTGCTCTTCGTCCGTTTCCTGATTTTACTTCTAATCCTGTTGAACTATCCAAACGGAACAAGGGTTTCTTGGTGATTAGACTTAGTTGGGTTAATAAATTCATTCTGTTGACATAGAAATAACTAATAATTTCATTGTTACTATGATGTTCTGACACTTTTACTTACAGGTCTTCTCCTAAAAGGATCGAAGGTCCTGATGGTAGAAACTTGCAACTTCACTTTAGGTCTAGATTGTCTCTTCCCCTTTTCACTGGAGGGAAAGTGGAAGGTGAACAGGGTGCAGCAATTCATGTCGTTCTGCTTGATGCCAACACAGGCCATGTAGTAACGTCTGGACAGGAAGCCTTGACTAAATTGGACATTGTGGTACTTGAAGGTGATTTTAACAATGAAGATGATGAAGATTGGACAGAGGAAGAATTTGAAAGTCATGTCGTTAAAGAGCGTGAAGGAAAAAGGCCTTTATTGACTGGTGAACTGCAGGTTACCCTCAAGGAAGGCGTTGGGACACTAGGGGATTTGACCTTCACTGATAATTCAAGTTGGATTAGGAGCAGAAAGTTCAGACTTGGGTTAAAGGTGGCTTCAGGATTTTGTGAAGGTGTACGTATTCGTGAAGCAAAAACTGAAGCTTTTACAGTTAAAGATCACCGAGGAGAATGTAGGTTCATGCTTTGTTTACCCTTTGTATTCTTCCATTTTTTCTCAATGAAAGTTATTATTTCTAAAAAAAAAAAATGTAGGTTCATGCTTTGTCACATTTAGTTCTGCTGTTTAATAGAAGGAGAAAAAACAAAAGAAGGAAAAGGAGCATTGGGTAAAAAAATTTTGAATCATTGTTTTGCTTGGCAGTGTATAAAAAACATTACCCACCTGCATTAAACGATGAGGTGTGGAGATTGGAGAAGATTGGAAAGGATGGTTCATTTCACAAGCGTCTTACCAAAAATGGAATATCCACTGTTGAAGACTTTCTCCGAATGGTGGTTCGAGATGCTCAAAAGTTACGGAGTGTAAGTGTTGTCACTTATTTCGGGGCGCTATTTTTATCCTTCACAAATTTTATTAAAATTTGTCCTGTTTGTAGATCCTTGGTAGTGGTATGTCAAATAAAATGTGGGAGGCTCTCCTAGAACATGCTAAGACCTGTGTCCTGAGCGGGAAGCTGTATATTTATTATCCAGAAGAAACAAGAAATGTTGGTGTTGTTTTTAACAATATCTATGAGCTCAATGGACTGATAACAGGGGAACAATACTTTTCTGCTGATTCTCTGTCTGATAGCCAGAAGGTAAATTAACACATAAACGTACTTCTAGTTCTAAATGTAATTTAGATGAAAGACACTTGCAAAGAGTTGACAAGATCATTGCTTTGTCTAGTTGTTTCCCATTTCTGTAGTTTAAAATGTATAGCTGGTTTTACCTGATCGAGGTTTCTTTGATTGAAGAGTGAAATAAGGTGGTCAGGTTAAGAGTTAGCAAGATTATTTCTATAAATTGCACTCTTCTAGTCTGAGGGAGGCTAGTTTCCAGCATGCACATTGCCAGTGGATCTTTCCCTCCATAACTTCCTCCTTCAGCAACTTCAGATCATTTATTATATCTGTGGAGGTTGTTGCAACTGCAAAAGAAAATAAAAATCCCCCATAGAGGGCACCATGATCTTGTGAAATTAAAAAACTGCCATTACAAAGATAGATGTTTTTATCCTTTTGTGATTTATCCAATGATATACTAGTTGATATTTAGATATTTGCTTTTATTGGGGGATTATGAATGGTTCAAGATCTTAGGTTGTAGCAATTATAGTCTTTTACCTTCCTCCCTGCGAAGAAGTTTACTCAAAGAAAGGCAGACGTTTATGATGCACAATGATTTTCTACCTTAGCAGTAGTATAACAATTGCGTATAAATTGCTTTAGGCTTTTCATCCTAGAAAATAGTTTAAGAAGGATCATTCGCTTTGCAGGTTTATGTAGATACATTAGTGAATAAAGCATATGAAAATTGGAATCAAGTTGTAGAGTACGATGGCAAGTCACTTTTGAGCTCTAAGCAGCCTAAGAAGTCAAATGCATCCCGAAATGACTTTCAAGGTGGTCATCTTGATCTTTCTAATAGTCTAGATCACGGATCACTTGCCCGCATGCCAGTGTCAGTTCAGCCTCAACAGCCTGTTGTGGAATCAGGACTCTCAGTTGCAGGTAACCACACATGTATCATTGTAATTAAGCTTTTGTTTGGTAGCATTTAATAACTGTGGTTGGGGTTTCATTTTGTAGTTGTCCAATCATAAGAGTAGGAGTGCGATAATTCTGTAAAGGCCACACCTGGGTCCCGCTAGCTTTTAAATTTAGAGTTGAAAAGCATCGAGTTCAGCGCATTTAATTTGGGTTAGCTGTAGGATGATATTAATTATTAACGTTCCATAACTGAGATGAAATCATGAAAACACTAATTTTTTACTGTTTGCTGGACATCCTGTGATAGACATTGGTTTCATTATATCGGATAACATGAATTTGCCTTGCAATGTGCCTTGCCTTTTCTGAGGATTGGCTCATCTATTAGAACTGGTGACTGGTGTTGTTCGACTAGCTATAATTTCTGTCTTTATATTTGGCAATGCAGGGTATAATGATCATACAGCCACAAGATATTCAACCCAGCCTCAGTTTGTGAATTCAACTTCTCGGCCACAGTTTGACAATTCTCCATATACTTCTAATGAGTTGATTGGCAATTCTAACCAAGTTCATATTGCAAGAAATGACAATAGTGCTTTTGGTTTAGCTCTTGGTCCTCCACAAGCATCATCTTCAGAGTTTCAGGCACTCGGTTCTTCAATGCAGGAATCTAATCTGAATCCATTTGATTGGTCTAACAATAGGGACAAGGGAGTTGACGACTTCTTTTCAGAGGATGAGATTCGTATGAGAAGTCATGAAATGCTTGAAAATGAAGATATGCAACAATTGTTGCGGATGTTTAGCATGGGAGGGCATGCATCTGTTAACGTCCATGATGAAGGGTTTTCATTCCCATCATTCATGCCCTCACCAATGCCAAGTTTTGATGATCGTAACCGATCAGGTAAAGCTGTGGTGGGTTGGCTGAAGATAAAAGCTGCAATGAGGTGGGGATTCTTCATCAGGAAGAAAGCAGCTGAGAGACGTGCACAGATTGTCGAGTTGGACGAGGAATAGAATTGGGTTAGTCGGTGCGGTTCAGCCTGTGTTATTTGAGCTTCCTCACTCACTGTATCATCATTCTGTAGATCTTGGAATTCTTCAAGTAACTACTCGTGCGCTTTGAGTCTCGCTGGATCAACTCGAAAGGATATCTTATGTATCTGTATAACATATTAACAGCGGAAGCTACACTTGTGTACAGATTCCTGTACAGTGACTCGTTCCTGTTTGGTAGTGACTTTATTTAAGATGTTTTCCTGTCATCATTCTACCTTTGGTAGGCCAAGAATATGTTTGGGTTGGCCGGTGACAGGGTAAATTTCTTATTTCATATACCCTTTTCTTAATGTTGTTTGATTGATTAGAATCAAGGATTCCTTACAGTTTTCTGTTGCTTTGAAATGTTTCCAATTACTGTATGAGAGATGGTTCAGTGACTAATGAATAATCCATGTTATTTTTAGTTGGTTGATAATGCATATAAATATAATTGTTCTGATTGTTTTGCTTACCACATGTGTTGACATCCTGAATTTAGCACCGCAAAATGCAATCTTACTTTATTTCTAACCATTCAGCTGTTTAAACTTCCTTTCATCTATATCATATCTATGTTCCTTAGTTACAGAGGATGGTCGATCTCTAAATTCTGAGGACAATTGGAGCTTCATGTTTCATTCTCGTAAGCAAGTCATAAAAACTGAGAGTGGGTATCGATCAGCATTGTTGATGGGAAGAACTCAAGTTCTTACTATGAATAAAAACATGTTCTTTTACACATTTTCCTTTAACTTTAATGGCAAAAATGACCTATCATTGCTATAGAAAGAAAAGATGTAAACATTTTTTACGATAAGTGAGTGAGGTGAGAAACTCGAATCTCAACTTCAAATTTGATAGTTGCACTGAATTATGTTCACTTTGACAAAGAAGATATAATTAAAATTAAGTGAATTTTAAATCTAAAGACTAAAGAGAACATTATCAAGTGTACGTGTCTTTTCATCTAAAAGGGCATAAAGTACTAAAGTTTTGCCGTTTGGTTGATAAATATTTTGTACAGTTTGAAATTTGAATGGATTTCAAATCAAATCCATAATTCCTTATCACATATTTTCATGCTTTCATAGGCCACAAACAACTTCAGTTTGCAGTTTCTATCCTACTTTATAGGCTAAATTAGAACAGAACAGTGCAGCAGAAGCAGTGACAGAGAAATTGTGCTGTATAAACTTCTAATTTCTACTCTGGGAACGACTCGAATCAGTGAAATGATGTAAACAAGAGTGGCCACTGGATGACTTTGAAGCTAAGAAATGGTAACTATCTTAGGTGGTAGAGGGAGTACATTCAGGCGGTAAGCCCTGTGGAAATCTATTGAAATCAGTGCAGTAATTATAAATCATGTAATTATGTTGCACCCATTTCAGCCTTTTCTGATTTTCTGTATTAAGGTCTTGCGAAATCCATTGGTCTGACGTGGATGAAGAAGATGAAACGGAAGTGCACGAAGATGAGTCAGAAGACCAAACACAATCACTATCGACACTAAAGTTCCTATAGGAAGCTTCAAATGGGGCTTGGGTCCAATCTGTCTTCACAAGCCCACCTCTTGTGGCCCAATTATCAGCATTCCACAAGCTGGAGTATATCCTCATTGGTTGTTTCTTTGGAAATGGAACACCAATTGATTCAGAGTTGTTGAACTCTCTAATTGGCGTGCCATCCACTGAGAAGCTGAAAGCATCAAATACAAAATGAATGTCATGGGTGTTGGATTCTGGAAAAATGTTAAAAGTAGTAGCTGTTACACATATAGTGTTCAATGGATTCTAAACGCTATGCCATTGGTATGAAATTTTTGTGTAGTTGTATTGATTTTTCATATGGTTTTGTAGTTTTTTTTTTTTCTCAATTTTCAATGTTAATGTTTATGTTTTCAATTCTACTGTTTTCTTTTAATTTCGATGTTATTTTTCTGGTGATTTTTTCTAGGAGATAAAACTTCGGTGGGAATAAACGATATGCCGTTTAGACTCGTATTCTTTCACTTTCATGAATTGTATTTTTTATGAATGAATGTATCTCTTCAAATTTTAACCAACTTACGGAAGGTAAAAACTTTTCGAACGATCACAAATTAGTCTATGATTATATCTCTTGTTCAAATTGGCTTTGAACTTTTTTATGAGCACTTTTCTCCGTTCTCATAGTTTATAAATTTATTCAAGTTCGGTGTTTTTTCACAACGTATAGTTCATTGATTCTTGTTGGCGAGGTGTTACTTTTATAAAAAATATAATTTGTTTTATTATGAAAGACAATTACTCGTGAAATTCAGACATTAGAGTGAATAAAATTTTCATAAGAAGATAACATGAATTCGTCAGACTTAGACTCTTTAACGTATACGAGGTTTTATATTTTTGGCTTTTTTCTTTTGGATGATATTATAATTTGTTTGTAAGAACAGAAAAGAAGAAGGAATGTTGGTGTAGTGCTTACATAATTCGTTGGGGGTTCCAAAGAATAGAATAGGTGTGAAAATCAGAAGTGGGATCAAACCAGAGATAGAATTGCTGTTCTTTATCACCTTTGCCTTGGCTATAAACATTGGTGTGAAGAATGTAAGGTTCCCCACTCAAATTACCCAAAAACTCAAAATCAATCTCATCCCACATTGACCCTTTTGAGGAAAGCTGCAAACAGTAACAACAAAACAATCAAAATGCTTCAACAAATTCAAGAAAAACAAAAGAAGGAAGAACCAAAATGGAGAAGTGAAAAGTGAAGTTACATAGTAGGCAGTGACAGTGCCAGCAGAGTTACGAGGGACAAGCTTCAACTGCATATCAATTTTACCAAACAAATACTCACTTTTGGACTGAAAACCAGACCCAGATGCCTTATCAAGTGAGAGAGTCAAAAGCTCACCATTCTCAACAATCTTGGCTCGCCCATCTCCCCATGTGATATCAAAGTCCTGGAAGAAGTTAGAAGCAGAGAAAAACGCGAGAAAGGTCAGAGAAATTAGAAAATTGAGCAACAGAGAAGTTGTCATGATGACGAAGGAATGAAGTAAGGATTAGAGTTGGGAAATGGGGATTTTATACGGAGAATTTAGAGGCAAAAACGTTGGACGTTGGGATGCTTTGAATTTGTTATCTAAAGCTATGAACAATTAAGTAGTAGCGTTTCACTATTTTGTCAGCATGCTGAGGCTAGGAGCAGTGCCATAGCAGAGTTTGGTGCTCCCTGAATTCAGAATTTGTATTCATATATCTAATTTTTTATGATTATTTATTATTACTCGAGGTTTAGAGAGGTATGTTATACAAACTATCTAATCTGAGTAACACCATTTTTTATTGTTAATATCAGTGAACCAGATACATTTGTTTGTCATTCTTTCTTTATGTTCACTTGTCGATTTGATATGATGAAGAATTGTGGGGAATTGAGAAAGAAGAGGAAAATGGTGGGTGGAAACAAAGCATTGGGAAGAGGTGAAGAAGCTGTAAAGGAGAAAAAAGATGCGGTTTTTGTGATCATGGATGAAGGTTTACTGCAGACACCAGCTGTAACCTGCCTTTGCCAAATTTCCCACTCTCTTCAACCATTGGAATTCACAGTGTTATATAATATATATTATCACTTTATCACATCCTACCTTTTCTGATATTTTAAAATATTTTCAATGCAACTATAGTTTTATTTATTTATTTCTTCGTTGATATCAATGGTTCAAATTTTTGTCACTATAATATCATAGCGACTCTTTTCACATCTAAAACTAGTTTCTATCGACTGGTGTATAGCCAAGTTGTTGTCGAGTTTTATGAAATCATAACAATACTATAGAGCCAAGAGAACAATGTCGTTAGTGATATGCGATTGATGAGCCAATGAACGAAGGTGTAACTTCTCAATGTTATCTATATTACCATAAGCTAACAACATGTATGTACTTTAGAAAGGTCTTTTCAAATATAATAAAAAATAACAAAATATTTACAAAAATAAAAAAATATCACTAAAAATGATTTACAATTTTGTTATTCATGATCGCTCCACCTGTAAAAGGAAAGAAATAGTTATATATGGCTCTTATGATTGAGTTTGCTAAATATAGTTAATATTTTTTAATTAACTCTTGTAAAGTATTTTAAAGGTATTAATAGTTCTTTATGTCACATCTTCTTTAGGTATATAGACAAAAGTAATGAGCTCACCATTCACCGTTACAAGGTACGTATGAAGAACTTTAATTGGTTGGTTGTGTTATGGAGTCGTTTTTTTTCAAAAAATACATCATCGATTAAGAGATTAGGAATTCAAATCATCTGATCTCACTTATTGAACTAGAAAGTACTGTTATTGCAGTTAATTTGAACATATAGCTTACCTAATTGAAGCCTACACCTCCTCGAGAGATTGAAAATTCAAATTCTTTTATCTCACTTATTGAAATAGAAAAATAGTCAACTTATTTTACACAAAAATAATACAAAATATATAATTTTGATAACGATAATTACGATGAGTAACACTTTTAGAACTAATAATTTAGTGTATTAACAACATTTAAAAAGAATTACAAATATTACAAAATCTATTAATAATATACTATGTTATTGATAGTCTACTATTAGTGATACAGTCTATCACTATAAACTTCTAGAGTTCTTGAATCTAAATTTCAAGATTTATACCGACCCTTTTGTATTGTATTATATCCACTACACTTTGAGCTAGATTATAATATTTGCAACAACGCGTTTTAGATAACACCACGTTTATAAAATTAACTCAGAAAAACTTTATTATATGTATAATTAAATACATACCAAACACACATTACACTACATTACATAAAGTCATAACCCCAAGAAAAAAAATAAATAAAATCAAATGTAGAGCAAACCCAAGAAGGCAAAAGAATAGAAATAGTGTAATGTGTTGTTCTTGGTTCCTATGTCTATGGCAAGTTGCATTCTGTAGGGGGGCCTTGAGGAAACCTCTTGGTGTCCGTACAATAGTTGTAAATCATATAATTCTTTTGCACCCATTTTAGTCTCTCTTGATTTGCAGAGTCCATCTCTTGGGACAGCCATGAGTTCCCTGACCCCGCCGGCGAGGGGCTGCAAGAAGATCGCCCCGCCGACCAAACGCAGGCTTCGGCTTTGAAGTTTTTGTAGGAAGCAGTGAAAGGAGCCTTTGTCCAGTCCGTCTTCACCAGCCCTCCTCTTGTTGCCCAATCGTCCGCGTTCCATAAGCTCGAGTATATTCTCATTGGCTGGTCCTTTGGAAATGGCACGCCGTTCGATTCCCAGTTCTTGAATTCTCTTATCGGAGTTCCGTCCACGGAAAATCTGATTAATGTGTCAGATCAAAAAAGGAAGACGTTAAATCATTACCTATTTATCCAAAAGCTTAATATCAAGCTAAAGAATGTTACCCATGCATTTTCTTATATTTATAATTCTTCATGTTATATACTTCATTTTTAATCGTAAAAGGGTTACTCATGCATCATCCAACGTTCATAAAAGAGCTAATAGTTGTCAAACAAGAGCAAGAGAAGAAGAGCTTATAATAGACAAAAGATAAACATAAGATGATGGGTACGAACATAATACGATTGGGGTTCCAAAGAATGGAATAGGTGTGGAAATCAGCAGTGGGGTCAAACCAAAGATGGAACTGTTGTTCTCTATTGCCTTTGCCTTGGCTAAACACATTGGTATGAAGAGTGTAAGGGTCACCACTCAAATTCCCCAAGAACTCAAAGTCAATCTCATCCCATGTAGATCCTTTTGAAGACAACTGCCACAAAAAAAAAAAAAAAAGGATAAAGGAAAGAAATGATTAGCAATAACAAAATCACCAAGCCTTTGAAAGTGGAAGCAACAAAATAGTGCTAATTACATAATAAGCAGTGACAGTGCCAGCAGAATTGCCAGCCACAAGCTTGAGTTGCATATCAATCTTTCCAAACAAGTACTCGTTTTGAGACTGGAAGCCAGAGCCAGAGGCCTTGTCAAGGGACAAAGTTAGAAGTTCACCATTGTTGAGAATTTTGGCTCGACCATCTCCCCAAGTGATTTGAAAATCTTGGTTGAAGTTAGCTGAAGAGATGGCAATTAGGTAAGCAGAGAAAAGAAGGGTGAGAAACAGAGTTGTGGAAGCCATTTGTGAATGAATGAACGGATGAATGATGGGATTTTTTGAGTGTAATTTATAGAGAGAAGAGGAAGGGTGCAGAGGAAGGATCCTACGAAAGTACTCCATTATTTTGGTGGCACTGTCATCAACGCGGTTTTGCATTGCTCCTAAAATTGCCCACCCTCTGTTTTTATCAATTCAATAATATTTGGTGCAAGTCCTAACCATCTTCATCTATCCTTAGGAAAAAAAGATCCAAATCTTTTTCTTAACCATGATGTTTTTTTCCTTTCTTTTAACGGGTTGTTTGGTCCCGAACCTAAAGTTGGTGGAGTGACCTATTACTAGCTTACTAGTTCATTTCACATTTGAGATTCTAAGTATGATAGTGGTATTTACAATTATTTATTACCTATAGAATTACTATTTGAGATTCATCTACAGTTGTTTACTACTGTTTCCTACCTAGATTAAAACACTCAACACTACAAACATAAACACTTATTATAATAACAAACTCAAAGGTCACAAATTTTTTCTCTATGTTTCATTTAAAAGAGCAAAATTTCGGTGCACTCAAGATTATAGTTATCTTCATGCATTTTTTTTTTTTCATTTAAAAGAAAAATGTTTATTAAGGATAGAGATTTTGTATTTATGATTAGAAACTCGAATGAAATACACAAAAGATAGATAGAGCTAGAGACGCATCCAAATAATATTGGAAACTAAAAGGGTTGATTAAGTGGAAAGTAAAGGGAAGAGGATGGCGGTGCGGTAGGGCCATCTGCGGAGGCAGTATTTGGGTTTGGTGAATGGGCCCACGCCATCTTTGTGGCATAGTAGGTGACTTTGTGTAGGCCCTACTCCCAAAACAAGGCGCCTTCCTTCCAATTCTTTATTTTCGGCCCAACCCAAATTACATATTTGGACTTCTTTCAAATATTAAAATATGGAATATCACCAAAATTGTATTATCCAAAAATATTATCTATAATTCTTTTCCTTCAAATCTCACATCTATGTTCCCCTAATTTACTTTCAATTTGAAAGAAAGGGGGAAAATGGAAGATTGCATTTAAACTGAAATAAATATAGGATACGAAAGAAATGGAGAAAAGAAAAAGAAATTAGATGGAAAAATGAAAGGTAATAAAGAGAAGAAATGGGAGGAGAGGTGGTTGAATCGAGGTGAGAAGATTATATAGAAGCATTTTGGGGAGTGATACTTTAATTTGTTACGTCAAATTAATTTCCCACTTTACCCAATTCTTTAATTTCGTTAAGCCCTGAAACTAAAATACCAAATCTAACCTATCCTATACCTATTTTCTTACCATTCTTTTTTTAACGTATTGGATCCTAAATTATGGACCAATCCAAGGTATCTAGATTGACAAAAATCAAACTCTATTGGTCCAATGTCCAAGGGTCAACCAAATTCAACCCAATCCATAATACATTAAATATAAATTCATATAAAATCCAACTCTAATTCAAATTCATTCAAAACAACAATATAAATCATTCAAAAAATCATATACAACGTTTAAATTTACATTCAAATTTTCTATTACTAAATCATATAACCAACCGTAAACCAATTTGTGTCGAGAAAGTAGTTTTTTGAAACTTAAAAGGAGGCACCGACGACCGCTTGCATCATATATCATCGGAGTGCGAACCGCCTTTTTATATATATTAAATTAAATTAAATTAAATGTAACATTGGGGCTTATCTTCTGACTTCCTATCCCAATCCATCTCCTTTTTATTTTTATTTTTATTCTGAAGTTAATTAATTAATTAGCATCATTCATTATTTTAGTTTTTCTTTTACAGTCCAATCATCATTTAATGGACTGTCGGTCCTCCACTCTCACACTTCCCAATATTATTATACTTTCCTCACCTCACTCCTCTTCTTCTTTCTAATCTTAATTTTATTTTATATCCAATTATTTTTCTTCAATATTTTTAATTTTCATGACCTTATCTTATCTTAATCCACTCAACTACTAATTATTTCATATACTTTTGTGATTATACAAATTTATGTTAAAAATCAATTTTATCATATTCAAATTACTTTTCAATTTTTGTTTTAATCATTTTTAATATAACTTTTAATTATTATATCAAAATTATAACAAATGCTAAATTAATTTTGAATAATTAAACAGTTTTAAGCAAAATTATCAAAAGTGATAAACTATTCAAGAATCTAAAAATTTTGGTATATTTTATAAATATTTTAATTTATTTTATTATATTTGAAAATGTGAAGTAATTTAATTAAAAATTTCAATTTTACTACAAAATGATCTTGAAATCAACTGTAGATAACTTGAATTTAGTTTTTATATTTCTTCAAAAATATAAATTTGTGATGAAGTTAGGAATATGCCCAAATCTAATACAAAGTAAAGTTAGGCTCTACCCAAATTTCGGTTTAAATTTGGGATCAAAATCTTGGAGTTTTGTGAAACTTGATTATACCTAAATTCAATTTGATTCAAATTCCACAATTTATTTGACTTATGTTTTAATTCAAATTCAACTAATTTGGGAATTATAATTTGGTTAGGATTCTAAATGGGTAAGTTTGTGTAAAATAATTGTATTAAAAAAAAAAAACATCTTTTTCTAAACATGAATATCTTTCTATTAAATAAAAGAGTAACTTCAGTTAAAATTGTAAAATGGAATAAAGTTGTCTAACAATATAAAAAAAAAAAATTAAGATATTATGGATTGAATATACGATGACCATCCACTTTGTTTTGACACTTAAGACTTTAACTCAAAATGGTAGACCGAACATTGTAATCCAAAACTGTTAAAAATGATGTGATTTGGTTAGACTTTGTATCCATTAAACCAACCAGAAGCAGCCCCCAAAAAAGGAAAAGTTGTGATTGTTAACTTCATTACCCTTTTGGTTCTTTGTTGTAGAGCTTCCCGACTTACAATGAAACAGTTCGAACATAAAAAAACATTGGATTTCGGAGAGTGGAACCCATTCAAGAGGTGGAGCATTCAATACACAAAAATAATATTATATATTTTATATATATATATATATATATATATAAAAATAAATTGTAATTTTGTGTCGGTGTTTGTTGGGAATAATAATTTAAATAATATTATATTATTATTTTGTGTGGGGGAGCGGGAAAGGATGAGGAATTGAGAGTCGCCACCTTCGGTTCAAATATCAACGTCTATGTGTTTGTGTTTCAGACTTTCAGTAGATATGGACCATAAAACAAAGGCTTGCTTACGTTCTTCTTCAATTTGACTACTCATAACTAATAATCACATCACTCCTTCTTCACGCATTTCAATTTTTTTTTTTTTTTTTTTAAAAAAACTCTTGAAAAGAGCCAATTCCTGCAGTGTTACAAATTTATAATGAGATGAGTCCCCAAAAATATCTTGTAAAACAGTATTAGGAGAGATGAAAAATAGTAGATTGATGACCATGCCCCAGTCACGTGACTTCATGTCTCTCTGCCAAAATTAATCACCCAACGTAGACCTTATAATTGTGGCCTGTGGGGAGACATTATAATTTATATTTAATGAAAAAACATAAAGATTTTCGACACTCTAGAAATATCATTTTAAAATATGCTTTCAGGACAATCTCATACTTTTCACACTTTTGTCAATTTAGTTTCATGTCCATATTCCCCACTTAAATATTATGCACTTTCATTTAAAAAAAGTTTGTTAATTATAACTTTTAATTAAAAATAAAAAATAAAAAAAAAAATAGAACTTGGGTTGGTGCATGAATCTAATCTTGTCCAAATTTATCTTTCAGATAACGTTTCTCTTAATGACTGACGTATTAATGTTGTGTTGGAATTAGATACACTCTCATCCTTAAGTTGTTACATAAAAGTTAAAATTCGACTAAAAGATGGGAGAATGATACAGTTCATTAACAAGTGCACAATATAAAAAATGTTAGAAAAGAAGTGAGCTCAACTTAAACTAATCTAAACTCACCTTAAAGATCAAACTAAAATTCAACCCGAAGTTATGAATTAAAAAAAGAAAATTTGAGAAATAATTTGTTGGTAACAAAAAGAAAATTGGATTGACAGGGTGAACATTTTAGTACCCTTAAATTCCCAACACATCTCGTATTGTCTCTGACATACTTCCCTGAATGTCCGGAGAAATTCATTTTTATTCCTACCTATATATACATTATATACTCTTATCAAACAAAATAAAATAAAAATATCAAACGCTATCCCCTATGACGTGGAGCAGAGGGGCCAGGTGGAATTTTTTTATTAAATTATTATAAATAGTGAAACTCAAATTGTTAAAATAATATTCAAAAACTCAGCAAACCGACAAGTAGATACAAACAAAATTAACATTTCCCTTGGATGAAAAGAAACAAACTCACAATTATTATTTATTATTTATTATTTATTATTATTATTATTCCCAAATATAAGAGTAGAAAAAAAAAACCAAAAAATCAAGAAAACATAACCACCTAGACAATATAGCCATGCAAAACCAGATATACATATTGTTATATACAATAATACAACAATACTATATGATTATTAATTTATTAGTAATTAATTAATTAATTAATCAAAAGATATCCTTCCAAATTTTGTACGGAAAGCAAAGGAAGCCAAATGTGCAATATGGGCGCATGACCAAATTTAAGCGGCAAGTGCACACTCCGGAGGGTAGCCTTGAGGGAATCTCTTGGCGTCACTACAATAATTGTAAATCATGTAATTCCTCTGAACCCACTTCATCCTTTGTTGTCGAGTAATGTCCAGATTTTCCGACAACCATCCTCTGCCGCCCACATTCGCGCTTGACGAACACGACGACACTCCCCCTGACCACACACAAACGTCGGCGTTGAAGTTTCTGTACGACGCTGTGAATGGAGCTTTTGACCAATCTGTCTTCACTAGCCCTCCTCTTGTCGCCCAGTCGTCCGCGTTCCATAGACTCGAGTACAGTCTCATCGGTTGGGTTTTTGGAAACAGAACGCCCGAGGATTCGTGGTTCTTGAACTCTCTGATCGGTGTTCCATCTACCGAGAATCTGTGGAACCAACCACAAAAAACGACAAAATTTAACATTACCCTGTTCTTTTGGTGTTCAAAAAGTAATTCAAGTCATTCCCACGTAAATAAACATAAATTTTAGTTCTGTTTTTTTTGCAAAGGTCTGATACCATGTTAAAACACAACCAACTTCTTGGTTTGATTCTTACATGATTACTTGGGGATTCCAGAGGATTGAATAGGTGTGGAAATCGGAGGTAGGATCAAACCAAAGGTGAAATTGTTGTTCTCTGTCGCCTTTGCCTTGGGTGTAAACATTAGTATGAAGAGTATAAGGATCACCGCTGAGATTTCCCAAGAACTCAAAGTCTATTTCATCCCACGTCGAGCCTTGGGATTTAAGCTAAGAAGAAGAGAAAAGAAAGCAAAATGAGCAAAGTAATCAACTTAAATTAAAAACATATAGATAAATACGTAACATCATCATGTAACATACATAATAAGTAGTGACAGTGCCAGCAGAGTTTCCCGGAACAAGTTTAAGTTGCATATCAATTTTACCATAAAGGTAAACATTCTTAGACTGAAAGCCAGAGCCAGAGCCTCGGTCTAGAGAAAGAGTAAGAAGATCACCATTATTGAGAATTTTGGCACGGTCATTGCCCCAAGTGAGTTCAAAGTCATTATAAAAGTTACCACAAAAAACAGAGGAAACAGAGAGGAGAGATAGGAAGAGTAAGAGAGATGAGAAAGGAGGAGGAGGAGGAGGAGAAGCCATGAGATATGTTTACCCAAAGAAGTGAAGTGAAGTGGGGGTGTGAGGGTGGGGGGAATTTGAATAATTTGAGAGTGTGTTTGTAGTTAGGGGAGAAGGAAAGGGGAATTATTTATAGTAAGGAAAAAGGAGATAAGGGAAGGGGAGGAAGAAGGGGGTTGCGTGTATAGAGCCAAATTGTAGGGTAGGGGAAGTGGGAAGTAAGAGCTGGACACAGATGGCAATGAGTGTGGGACTGCATGAATTTTTGAAATTTTGGATTCTCATATGTATATGACACCATATCCTCTTCACTAAATTACACACCCCCACAAGATAATTATACTATTTTCCCACTGATTTTGAGATATTACTTTGACATGGACTGCCACTCGTACCAATTACACAATTAGATAGATGAAACCTCTCGAGGGTTTCTCAAGCGAGCCCTAAAGCTTACAAGTAGGTCTAAAAAGTTAGTCTCTTGCCATTCGTCAACCGAGAAATAATCAAACTCGTGTTTCGTTTGATACCCTGCAAACTGAACCAACCTCGACATAGCTAGAGTTAGACGTAATCGGCGACAAGAAGATTTATGTTATCTAATACGATTTTTGAATTCACATCCAAAAATAATTGTTAAAAGATGGAACTTTTTCCGTTTCCTTACAATTTTGTTTTTAGTTTCCCACTTGTTGTTTTAGCTTTTGAATTAAATATCAAATCCTTTTTATAGTTCCTCCCCCCATTCAACTAAAACCCCAACTCCCATCTTTTCTACCATCTTTCATAATTTATAAATCACACAATTCATACTTCTGGATAGCTACCTTTTCAGCCACCACCCTTTTTCTTAATAAAGTACCACTTAGTTAACTTCTTAATTACTTTTAAATTAAGGGATTATTACAACACAATTAGTAAGTACTTCATTAAGTCAATGAGAGGGCCCCAAAAATTAGATAACCCTAATTTATTTATAACCCATCTAACTCCATAATGGTTCAGTAACTGAACTATTGAAGGTATAAAAATAGCAAAATAATAATAATAACAATAAAAGTTAATATATTCAATTGAATTATTTATTACGCAACCTAACTCCATGCTCATCCATTCACATACATACAAAAACACACGAGGAAAATTAGAGAAATAAATAACAAAATAACAAAACCACTGCCCAATAGAAACACACACTACACATAATTACTTACTCCAACATTTTTCTTTTTTCTTTTCAAAATAAATAAATAAAACATCCGTACTTTAATCAGAACAATACGACAGACATGAAAGAACAACACGTGAAAAATATCCTCAAGAGTATGAGGTATGTGTCTGGACTTTATAGACTCTAATATCATATTTAAATAACGTGAAATTTTATTTTAAAATTAATTGAGAGTAAAATTTGTTCCCTTAATTTTTTTTTCAAATGTAGGATCTTCATCGCCCGGGAGTTGGTAGACCTCCACGAAAGATTTTAATTGGCTACACCAATTTTGTGTACCACAATTTGAAATTTTATTTCGTTGGGTTGAGAGTGACAAATTGATTCCTTTCATTTTCAATTGTATATAGTTTTACGTTAGACGTTAGGAGGTGAAAGAAAAAGTTTGTTCAAAGCTAGGCTACTACAGTGTAAATATCAATGGACAAAATAATAGACATTATTGGAGAAAGAAAATTGAAGGTGTGACAATATCTACCATTCATTGGTTGTGAGTACTTATTGCAATTTGGCCCCCAAAAAGTCATTTTCCTTTTGCCTTTCATACCCCTTAGACCTTACCTACTTTGCAAGCTGGCTTTAGTCTGTTTCATATACTATAATTTTACATCCCCACTTTAACTACTTTGGATTAATTTAGGAATCAAAACTTTAGGTTTATATATAGATAATTCACATTTGCTATAAAGTGGCTTTAAAAAGACTACAATTTGCTAATCAACAACTTCAAACCTCTATGTCACATCCTTTCTACGTAAATGTGGATTACTTAGACCATAATTATTCTAATATTTTATTTAATCTTAGGTTTTATAGTACTGAAATTGATTGTGAGAATATAATTAAGGTATTATATCTCCTAAAGTTATTAAATTAACAGTGTTGATTAACTGGCAGTGTTGATGAATGAGATGTTATACATAAGACATATCGAAAGGGTAATAAATTTCCGGCAAAATTATCTAAACCTACTTCCATGGCTCAAGCCCCACCCTCACGTGATCAAGTGCTCATTATTGTTAAGTTCTTGGGAGTTCCTATAGAGTATTGAATTGATCATAACTAGTACATATAAATTCTAGTTATTACGTAATAACTTCACTTAATAATTCATTAACTTAAATTCGAAGAAACCAAAGCGAGAATAGCTAGTCCAACGAGTATACGTATTACATATTGTATAGTAGTTAAATTGTTAATTTTCTGCTTTTGGTTAGTTATGTTAACTATCATTACTATTTTCCTCTCAATATCATTGGTATGGTGTTAGAGTCCATAAAGCTCAAAAAGGTATCTGATTCATAAACCTAAGAGATGTTGAAGATCTCGCATTGAAAAAATCAAGGGGACTCACACTCTTTATAAGATATATGAGTTACTTCTCTCATTATCAATTGTTTTTTAGATGAAATTTTATGTCGTCAAATATATAATTATTAATAATACGAGAATGTTATTGACTTGTATTGAAAAAACCTCAATTAAAAGAAAAAAATGCCTAATATATTTAGTTTATTGATGTTCTCTCTTTTAAGCTGAGAATAATATTATTAACCACGTGTGATCAAAGTTCAATCAAATATTAAAAATTAAGAAAATTATGGGTTTATAATTTTTTTTTTTTTTTTATAAAAAGTTTACAATTGTATTTTAAGAGAATAAAAAATAGAGTTATCAAAGGCAGCCCCACGTAATTTATATTGGAGGGCCAAACTCAAAATAATTGATAATATCATTTAAAGAGGAAAATGCATTCTGACCCTATATTAAGTACATATTAAAATGCAATTTTAAAAACCATTAAAATCAATATTTGTAAAAGTAATTTAAAAATCGTAAAAAAAAAAAAAAAATAGTTTTACCATTTTTCAAATTATTCAAAAAGCACTTTCTTAATCACTCAGATAAAGATGGAAGATGGAAGGCACCTACGTGTACTTTGATTAATAATTAGGATGTGAAATAAGAAAAGTGAGCATTTAATTAGAGAAGTTTATAGATTAAATCAAGTATGAATGTCACAGGTGTGGATGAGATAAAGAAAGATCAAATATAGGGTATGAACTTTATTTAATTTTTATTCTTTTTATTTAATTTTAATTTTAATTTTAATTTTTTGAGGTTGAAAAAGCATTATCTTTGGTGATAAACAAGCATGTCTTTGTCGATGTGTTTAGGGATTTGATGTTTATCTTTCATAAATTAGCTGTCATGACACAAATTACCTTGATTTGATTTCCCACTTGTCAACCATTTAATATTAATAACAAACATCATTACCCAATTTAAACAATTTCATGCATCATTAAATACTATCATATACTATACTCTACCCCTACTCTATATATTTTTACACATTTTCCAAATTTTTTGTCTAATCAATTTTCTTTCTCACCAAATTCAATTAGCTTTTCATTTAATTCATGTCTACTTTTAGTAAATTAAATAATAAAATTGTTTAAAATATTTATAATTACTAAATAAAGCATCAATTAATGATAGATAGTGGTAAACTATCACTGTTTGTCAACATCTATTATCGATATTTTGTCGTACTTGTAAATATTTTGATTTATTTTGTTATATTTAAAAATATATTTTTTATTTTTTAGTTAAATTTTAAAATTAAAATGTAAAAAGACAACTAACTAAAAATTTTGAGATGAAAAAGTAATATTTATAAAAAATAAAAAATAAATATGAAGAATTACCAAGAAGGGGCAGCAAAATTTAATTAAATAATTGAAAGGCATAAAAAGTTGTATAGAAAGTGGAGACTAATACATGATCCAAGAACTCTAAAGAACCATTACAAGTTTATAAAAACCTTCCATCCAGAAAGCTTTAAAGCATTCAACAGTTTGAGTCTCGATGCCTATAATTGTCTTTAAAAACTTTAATATTTAATTATGATAATTGATTGTATTTTTTTTTCATGTAATAACTGTGGAGGTTAAGAATCGAACATCTCACTTTAAAAATAAATATATATATATATTAATTACTGTTCAGTTAAGCTTACTTTTGATAATAATTAACGATTTACTTGTATTATCTTCAAAATCTAATTCTAATTTTTTTTTTCTTTACACTTTTAAACATCATTAGGGCTTTTATTCATTCAAAACATGTAAACTTTCAGAGAGTTGTAAGAAGATAATTTTCATTAAACACATTTATTTTGATAGGGTAATAAAAAGAATTAATTTAATGTTCAATTAAGCTTTTTCATAACAAAATTTTTAACTAACAACTTTTGATCATTTTAAAACATTATGAACCGTAGTGAAAATGGAAGAAAATTCAAAGCTAAGTTGAGAATTATTAAAAAAAATGAAAATTATTTAGCACTTAGAAAGTAAATTCCACAACCCTGAAGATCCAAAGGTTGAAACTTTAAGATCTACAGAACAAAACTAAAGCTTAAAAGATCAACTTTTGCTCTTTTGAAGATTCAAAGACTAGAGCTCAGAAGATTGCCAGAAGATCAAAAAGTTTCCAAACCTCTTGAAATCAGAAACTTCAAAGATCGATCTAAGTTAATCAATAAGCTAGAGGTTGATCCAAACTGATCAACAAACTCAAAAAATTGCTCCAAACTAATTAACAAGTCTAAATGTCGATCCCCCAAGAATATAATGAAGTCTAAAGACCAATCATCTCAAGAAGATAAACGAGTTTAAGGATTAAAGCCCAAAAATTGCTCTAAGTTGATCAACTCTAAAGTCAGATCTTCAAAAAAGATTATCAAATCCAAATGTCGATCATTCAAGAAAATAAAAAAAATTTAAGGATCAAGTCCAAAAGACTTCTCGAAAGACTGATACTTAATAACATTGAAGATTTGCTATCGCACCCTGCTTGAATCGAAATTGTTCTTAAGTTTTACGTGTTTAAATAACTACTTTATAAGCTTTGAATACCTAAAAGATAGTAGGGGACATTATTGATGAAATAGAGTTAAAATGATATTAAATAGTTTATGGCACCCATTTAAGCTTCATTGAATGCAAATCCGTCAGATATGTTTGTGTTAGAATTGATGAGACCTGCAGATGTATGATTTTAGTTTGATTAGTTGAATTTATGAATGTATTAAGTGTTTGATTATCAATGTCAGAAGTTTAATTTAAATGAATAATAAATGATTTTATTTATAGTCTGAGTGGTGAATGGGATTATCGGCATTCGGTGGACGAAGGAAGACAGGACGACAGACAACCCTCTAATGTTAAAAGCACCGAATAAACCGATACCATCATGGTACATTTGTCGGTAATTTTTGTCACAATCTTCTCCCATCAACTGCCCATTATAGTTTTCTTTTATGGCAGTGATTTCTTTATTTTTTTATTTTTAAAAATCATCTCTACACGAATTTTATTTAAATGCAAAACTTGAGTAATATGTTGAACAACATGTCAAAGATAAATATAGTTATCGACCATCAATTTCAGCAAAATATTTTTTCCCTATATAATTGCTTGATTTGCAGGTCTTTATTTTTTCGTCTTATTTGTCTTTTTTATTCTCCTCCAAATAATATTCATTCTCCAAAAATATATTTTTCAAAGTGAGCCATATTTATATTGTGCTCTTATTAAATTTTAAGGTAGCCTTCTCATTAGTAAAATGTGTGTATTGAACATTTTGAGTTTAGGATTTGTCTAAGCCTCAATCTTCCTGTAATGATATTGAAAATTCTTGTGCTTGTCGCTGAGACTTTTGGTTCGGTAGCCATTGTTGATATTAAGAAAAGTTCAATATTGCTATTGTATTTAGGAGGAGTCTAAGTATAGTGAATGTGAGGGAATCTCACTCTTAGGGGAGCCTAAGCATATTGCATTAAGAGGATCTCATACAAAATTTGAAGAATCATTTTTGTAAAAGTGAGGGAAGCTCAAACTTAGGGGGAGCCTAAGTTGAAACGTTGAAGAGCAAGCTATGAGAGAGTCTATCAAATATGTACATGCTTTCGTTGTAATTGCTAAACTCTTTATATAGTGAAGTTTCATTTCACCAGACACATTGCCCCTCTAAACTTAGGTGATTTTACACCAAACTGAGTTATCAATTTTGTGTCGTTATTTTTCTATTGGCTTCTGTGACTGTCCTCTTGTCGTACATATTATTTGTGACTTCGTGCTTGACATTATGTCAACTATTAGATCCATTTATACTTTTTTGTTTTTTAAAAAATTATTACAACCACACATCATGATTATTTTAATTTCCATATTCTCAATTACAAACTCTCTCAATTTTTATACTATTCACGTCTTTAATAAAATTTAACTAAAATTAACACATCTCAATAATGCCGAATAATGTAGTACATTAAGGGATACAAATTCATATAGATGTAATATTTTAGATGAAAATGACATTATTCAAATTAGAAAATTATTGTAAACGACAAAATACTGAAAATATTTACAACATATTAGGGGTGAATATGGTAAATCGAAAAACGGAACCAACTAACTAAAATCGACCAAACTGGCAGTGGTAAATCAGAGATAAAGAGGGGTTTGATTTGGGGAAAATCCAATCCAACAACATTTTTTAAAAAAATTTAAATGCTTAAACCAACCTAAACTGACCGATTGACTGACCAACGATCTGTTTATACTCCTTCATGGTCGGGGTCAGTTTAAAAATCCACTAAATCAACCATAGTCGATTCGATGACAGTTTGGTCAGAAAATATATCGACCGATCGATGTTCACCTTTAAAAATATAGCAAAATTTTGGTTTTATCAATAATAGACATTGATAGACTTCTATCAATATCACTGATAAACACGGATAGAAATATCATTGATAGAATCTAAATTTTTACTGTATTTTATAAATATTTTGATTCAATATTTAAAAGTGCTTCTGAAATTAAGTAATATTGATTAATTTAAATTAATGTTTAAACTTTTGGAGAATATATCTATGTGATCTCCGACGTTAAAATTGCAAGGAGTTGAATCTTCAAATTTTAAGTTAATTGGTTTTATAAATTTTTGAATTTTCAATTTTTTCTTGAAGCTATAATTGTCCTTATACATTTCCTATTTAGTTGTTTGGTTTGGAAGGATTTCTCAATTCGTTTGGCGATTAAAGATATATTATTATGGATAAACATCGTATCCAATTCTAATTCAATGTCCACATCAGACCCACCAAACCCTAAACTTCTCTATCCTTTTACATTTTCTATTTAATTATAACTATTTATGGTTATTCACGATCATAATCCTAAAATTTGAAGAAGTACAACATATAAATTCTCTAATTTAGTAGTGTAATTATACTTTAAAAAACATTCTTTCTAATAATATTAATCTCTTTTTTCCTTGTAGACGTAGCGAACACACTGTTAATAAACCACGTATATCTGTGTATCAATTTTTCTTTGCATTTTATGTATTTGTAGTTGATTTCGTAACACATCTAAATATCACAAAAGATAATCTTTTATAGCTGGAAACTTGATTATTCTCCACCTTAAATATTATATTATAAATAAATAAAAAAAAAACAGCTAGTTAAAGAAGTTTGATTTCATTGAATGCAAATGATTTGAGGAAAATAATATTATTTTATTTTAATATTAAATTGAAGGTTAATAAAAGCACAAGGATATGGAATATATAATAATAAAAGTACATAGATATAATAAATCAAAAATATTCTTTAAAAAAAAAATAATAATAAGTCAAAATATTTTGGCTATATAGTGCCGGGTTGGGTACAATTGAAGTCGGATAAGGATAAGAATATTGAATAAACAATAAAACTACTTAAATATTTATTTATTTTTTTAAGAAAAAGTTAGAATCATGATAGAGGAAAAATAGAACTTGAAATACAAATCAATAAATTTTAAATTAAATGAGCTACTTAGTAATAACTAAAAAATATTGAGACTAAGGTCACACTTAGGAGAGGGTGGAGGAAAAAATACGTGTTAGAGAAATTAATCATAATTATGATAACGTTTGAGTCACTCTATTAATCATTATTTATTATTACAAACTTTAATCTACAAGTTTACGACTCTCTAAACTTCACGTATGTTGTCAAATCTTTTTTCTGAACTCTAACAATGAATCCAATTGTACAACAGGAATTAAGGAGTAGGGGTGGAGTAGAGTATTTTGAAGTTTGAGCCGTTTTTGGTTAGAAATTATTGTTAGATGAGCGTAAGAGGGCGCCGAAAGGGGAGCGTAACAGACTATGGGCGCGGCAGCAACCCAACCCAACTTTGTCTCCATATCATCAAATTAAGGCCGGCCATCCTTTGTGGTGCTGTTGCCCCATTCATATTACAAAATTACTCTCTTTTCTGTTGCCTATTTTCTAATTATAATTTGCTACTAAACTAAATTATATGTTATTTTTGTACGAGTATATATAGCAATATTTAAAAAAACTGTAAATTTAAAAAAAAGAAATTCATCGACAGACTATATTACAAATTATAAGAGTTTGTATCATTGACAGACTATAAGAGTTTGTTAGTAATGATTTTATTATATTTGCAATTTTTTAAAATATTATTATACACTTGATTATTATCTCAAAATTTGCCGTTCTTTATAATTGTCTTTAATAATAATTATCTTATCTCTATACTTTTTAAATTTATAATTATTTAGTCCACACAGAACTTTATTAGTAACAATATTTTAACATATGTACTTTAAAATTTATAACAATTTAATTTTTATCAAGAAAATTATTAGACAATTGCATTTAATAATTGGCTTAACATAATTCTTTTTTTCCAAGAATATCTTAATTATTTATATGATAAATTATCTTAGTGGTTGAGATATTTTTGGAAAGATTCGTTTTTTAAGAAGGGATTAAATCTTCTAAGATTTATTATGAATATAAAATCTCTTTTGGTTTTTGACCTAGTATGTGCAGTGTGGACTTGAAGTTGAGAATAAGAGATTAAAAATGTGTGTTTTGCCATCTGTTCCTTTTTACACTTTTGATAAGATAGTTTGTTGTTTTCTTCTAGCCCCGGTGGATAATCTACAAGGTGTGAAAGTTCGTTTATATGGTGTGAGCCTCTTGAGGGGAGAACTCTTTGACAAATATCTTGAAGTACTTAAATAGGGGGAGCCGAGATTATCAAGAATACAGTAAAGACAGATTATCAAACGAGTTGGAGATTCGTGAAGACGAGTATTAGCAGAGAAGATATCTTTGCATTATTTGTACTACTGTAGTTATTATCCTAAGTTATGACAAGTGTTGTAACTCTGTGAACTTTGAGAAGTTTTTGTGATAATAATAATAAAGATCTCATCATGGTGAAAACCCTCCAGACGTAGGCTAAGTTCCCGAACTGGGTTAACAATGTCTTTGTGTTTATCTCTTTTTATTAGAGCATTTATATTGATATTAGTGTAAACACTACTGATATTAGTGTAAACACTACTGCAAGATCCCAATCAATTTTTCAAATTCGATAAAAATAGTTTATAGATGTAGATTAATAAATTAATTCAAGATCACATTAAATTTTTCCATAAACTAAAAAATACATAACGAAAGTTGACACAAAAATATTTTTTTAACAAAAAAATTACTTAAAGTGTACAGGTGTGCAAATTGATTCTTCACACAATCAACCTAACTCATTCGTTTTAAAAGAAAAAAAAAAAGTTCAATTTATAATTTATTGTATGATTGAAGTACAAATGGCCCTAGTATTACTTTAAGACATCAGCCAGTCAGATAATCCACTAGAAGGTACTAGAGACAAACCCCCCATTTCCCCCCCTCTTTCCTCCTTATATAATGTTATATTTATTCTTCAAATATTAAAATGTTATTATTTTAAAAAGAAAAGGCTGTAACATTCTTAATCTGCATGAGGAAAAGTTTCTTAAAATATGGTCGTAGTTGTAATTACATCATCTAATTTTTAATAAAATGTTAGAAAGAGAAACAGAAGGTGAAGATCCGGAGGTGGGACGGAAAGGCAAAACCTAGGAATTTCCCAAATAATAATGCTACATTTCGATCACCCACCATTTTTTGTCTCCTTAATCAAAACCATTAATTCCAAATGGTTTTGACCTTGCACTTGTATTTTTTGCTATCCACCTGTTTAACTTCAACAACCCAGAATTTTTCATTTTCATACAACATTCTAACATTCTCTCCACCATCCATATAACCCCTCTATAAAAATGGCAATTCCTAAACCCAAAATTCATTCATTGGTTACATCTACATTAATTCTTTACAATAATTAAAATGGCGTTATTATTCTCTTATTCAAAAATGCTAACCAGTTATTACTCAATTATTCTAGTTTTGATTATTACTGTTGGAGTTTGGGCCGTAGAAGCTTCAGCTGGGAATTTCTACCAAGAAGTGGATGTAAGTTGGGGAGATGGGCGAGGAAAAATCGTTGAGAATGGCAATCTCATTACATTATCACTTGATAAAGCTTCTGGATCAGGGTTTCAATCAAAGAAGCAATATTTATATGGTAGATTTGATATGAAAATTAAACTTGTTCCTGGTAATTCAGCTGGCACAGTCACAGCCTATTATGTAAGAATTAATTCTCTTTTTTATTTATTTGTTCGTTTTGTATGTTATTTTAGATTACTCGATTCATTTTGTGTTATATATTGTATAGTTGCGTTCTGAAGGGAGTTCATGGGATGAGATAGACTTTGAGTTCCTTGGGAATGTGAGTGGGCAACCATATATTGTACATATAAATATTTATGTAGGAGGACAAGGGAATAGAGAGCAACAATTCTACCTTTGGTTTGATCCAACAGCTGATTTTCACACTTACTCCTTCCTTTGGAATCCTGCTCGCATTCTGTAAGTACAAACTCCTACACACACACACACACACATATATATATATATATATATTCATACAACGGTATGATTGTTTTTCTAATGTAGGTTTTACGTGGATGGGAGGCCAATAAGGGAGTTCAAGAACATGGAAGCCAATGGTGCAGCATATCCAAAGAAACAACCAATGAGGCTATACGCCAGTTTATGGAATGGAGAGGGTTGGGCCACAAGAGGAGGCCTTATTAAAACCGACTGGACTAAAGCCCCATTCACAGCTTCCTTCAGAGCCTACAATCCCAATGGCTGCGTCTGGACCAACGCTGCTTCGTGGTGCTGTCAGAACTCCGCGCCATGGCTGTCGGAGGCGCTTGATTCCGGGAACCAGAAAATGCTACGATGGGTTCAAAAGAATTATATGATTTATAATTATTGCACCGATAAAAAGAGATTCCCTCAAGGCCTTCCTAAGGAGTGCACTGTTCCCACCACCAAGGCCAATTAGAATATGAATTTATCCTACACACTTCATTCTCTTTTTTTTTTTTTTTCTCCTTAATTTTATGTTTATGTTATTAAATAAATTAATTAAATAAAAGATTTGGATTTTCATTAGTGGTGTTTTATGTTCTGATGGATATGATAATTCCACGTGGCTGGCTAATTGTGAGTGGAAATGTTTTATGTTGTAGTTCTTCTAAGTTTTGTCCACTTTGGACATTTGGTGTCCAAAGAAAAAGTCAATGCTCTTTTGTTGATGATTGTTTAAAAAAAAAAAAAAATAAATAAATAAATAAAATTTGAAAGCACTTTGATTTGGAGATAGAGCAAAAACAAGGTCGGTGAAGTGAAGTGGTTGAAATATGGAACTTGGGAAGACGCGGCGAAAAATGGAACCAAATCAACAGCTGTCCCCTTACGGACCTCCGGTTGTATCCTTTAATATCTCCTCCTAATCTTTCTTATCCAATACCAAATATTTTATTTACTATTTACTATCCATACATACTCAAGTATTATCGCCTATCTTTTGCAGGTACCTAAGTTTTTCTCTTTACTATTTATGCCACTTCTTGTCTCTATACTTAAAATTTTCTATCAAATCTTTAAATTTAATTTAAAACAACAAATATATTTTTATTTTAGTCTACATGTTTTCAAGAATAAATTTAAATGGTCTCTTTACTTTTAAAAAAAAAAACATAATAATTTTTTGAGATCATGGTACTTTATAGACACAATCTCAAATTTGAAATGGGTTTTACTTCACTTTTTAAAATTTATAATTTTGCTTCCATCATCATTAATTTTCCTTTTTCTTTTCTATATGTACCACCCATTCTCTATTTTTCCTTTTTCGATCTGTCAACGGCCATTTGAACGTTGTAGTGGTGTTGTTTGTAACCATGAAAATGTTTGAAACAGTGAATGAGAGGAGATCGAGTGTGTTAAAAAAATAAATAGCAATGATAGGAATTGAAGCATTCAATGTTTACTTACAAGTAAGGTTCTTACAACAAGAATCTTACCCATAGTGAAGAATCTTAACTTTTCATGTATCAAAAGACACATTTTTATCTAAGAGTCATTGTAGGTATGAAAACTCATATTCATCGACCTCTAATGAATTATGTACCAATTTAGTTTCATGAATTTATATTTATGAAGAAGTTGAAAGGGTGTAAGATAAATTTAGTCAATTAGATGGAATGATGTAATCTTTCAAAGTGTTTTTTTAATTAGTATAAATACTTGTGTACTTCTATGATTTGGAAAGAATGTGATACATTTTCATATATTTCCTTATCAAGGGTGGGCGAAAGAGAGGAAACCAAGAAGAGAGAGTAAGAGCGAGACAAGCAAGAAAGAGAAGAGTGAGACAACGAGAGAGACGAGAGCAAGAGAAAGAGGAGATTGAGAGAGTGAGGAGAGCGACACACCTAGATCAAAAAACCAATCCACGCCCATGAAGTTTTATTTTGGTAATATCACTCAAATATGACATAAGCAAAATGCCAAAACTCTCCATTAAAAAAAAAGATTGACATATTTTATCATTGCTTTAACGGTTTGTCGACTAAATTTAAGTCTATAAACATCTTTTCTACTTCTATATCTATTAATTCGATGTTTACTTTTAATAATTTTTTTTTAAAAATCAAAGTGATAATTGGAAACTAAAAAAGTAATTTTTAAAACTTAAATTTGTAATTTAGAATTAGTGTGGTTAAATTGTTGTTGAGTGGGTCAACAAAAGCGCTTGGAAGAACAACCGCGTAGCAGGCTTTTAACTTTAAAGATGATTCCCCAAACCACAGCAATATGGAACCACTTTTACAATAACCAGCTGTATACAACATTCCCAATGGCGGCACCCTCACGAACCTTCCTTCTCTTCCTCATCCCTGCCTCTCCCTTCCTATATAAATCCTCCTTCTCTCTTCTTCTTCTCATTCAAACTCCATTTCCATCTTCAACTTACACCAATGGCTTCTTCCTCTGTTTTCTCAACCACTCTCTTCCTTTCTCTACTCTTCACCTCTTTCTTCATTTCCTCCTCTGCTTCTAACTTCCACCAATCAACTGACATTACCTGGGGAGATGGTCGCGCTCAGATCCTCAACAATGGCGACCTTCTCACTCTTTCCCTCGACAAGGCCTCCGGCTCTGGCTTTCAGTCAAGAAATGAGTATCTGTACGGCAAAATCGATATGCAAATAAAGCTCGTTCCTGGCAATTCCGCCGGCACTGTCACTGCCTACTACGTAAGTTTTCATTTAAATCAGTTCCCCTGCTCCTACCCCTATTTCTGTTTTCTTGATTCTTACGGATTTTTTTGTGAATTTTCAGTTGCGCTCTGAAGGGTCAGCTTGGGATGAAATCGACTTCGAGTTTTTGGGTAATCTGAGTGGCGATCCTTACACTGTTCATACCAATGTTTTCAGCCAAGGAAAAGGAAACAGAGAGCAACAGTTCCATCTATGGTTTGACCCAGCTGCCGATTTCCACACCTATTCAATTCTCTGGAATCCCCAACGCATTGTGTAAGTTCAATTCCAATCATAAAATCAAACCCCCATAATCAAAATCGAAATCGAAACTGAAAATTCCTCTATTTTTGGTTTACAGCTTCTACGTGGACGGAACACCGATCAGAGAGTTCAAGAACAGGGAATCAATCGGCGTTGCCTTCCCCAAAAATCAACCAATGAGGCTTCAATCCAGTCTATGGAACGCCGATGACTGGGCAACAAGAGGTGGATTAGTTAAAACCGATTGGACTCAAGCTCCGTTCACCGCATCATATACAAACTTCAATGAAAACGCCTGCATTTGGTCGTCGGGACAGTCTTCTTGTGGCTCCAATTCTTCACCGGCCGCGGCCGACAAGCCGTGGTACTCTCAGGAGTTGGATTCCGACAGCCAAGGAAAGCTGAAGTGGGTTCAAAAGAATTACATGATCTACAATTACTGCACTGACGTTAACCGATTTCCTCAGGGCTTGCCGCCGGAATGCAACGCCGCTGCCTAAGTTTTAGTTCTTATTAATTTGTTATTCTTTTATTGTTACTTTTCTCAGGCCCATATTCATATCTATTGTATTTAATTATGTATACACCCACCAACTTTTGAATGTTGAACGTATTATTTATTGAATAATTTATGGAGAGGATTGAATTTTTCTTATAAATTTTGATGTTTGAATTTGTTTCTTCTTATGTTTTTGTCGCTGCAACCACTCTTTGTATGGTATGATTACACCACATATTTCATGTTCCATTGGGGAAATATTGCTTAGTCAAATTTGGATTAATTTTATTAATGGGTTAGGTTTAGTATAAATGCTTAGGTTAAATTAGTAGTTAAAAGTCTTTTTTAATTTAGACCATTTTTTTCCAAATAATAAAACTGTTGAAAACGATATAAAAAAATTTCAAAATTTATCGAATATAGATATTGATTGACTTGTATTAGATCTATACAATTGAAAATTTTAATTAACAAAATCATAAATTTGTTAAGAGAGATTGTATAGTTTTTTTTTTTCAAAAGAAGAGAGATTTTATAGCTATTAATTAGGGTTTTTGGATAAATGACAAAATTTAATGTTTATATTGGACAAATAACAAAAAAAAGTTATAATTATAAAATTGACAAAACTGACTTCTCTCTTGTGAATCCGTTGGATTGCAATCTCATAACGAACAAAAATACATAGTATTTCAATAATTTGGCTACTTTATCAATAGATCTTGATAGGTTTGAATCAACCCTTGGTATTTCGAATTACATGAATTAAAACAAATGATATATGAATTACATTGTATTCCGTCTATGTTGTACATCAATGCATGGGCCAAACAAAAATATTTTAAAAATATGGCACCTCGACAAACTTTTGCTAAAAAACTTATTAATCCATAATTTTGCCAAAATTCCAACTGGCCTATGTTTTGGCTATTCCTACAATTTTTCCTATTAATTAGGTAGCCGTGAAAGAAGAAATATTTGAGTTAGGTCAAAAGTGGAAGAGACTGAGGCCAGGGAGTGGTTACGGGCTTAAAATGAAATGTTATCTATTGGGCTGCTATTTTCTTCAGGCCCAAAATATCACTTTAATTAGATGGGCTGGGCTGATATTTGGGAACCTTTTTTTATGGCACATATGCTTTTTTCTAATTCATGATTTATTTATAATTTTTTTAGTCTACTTCATGATTCTTAATAAAACCTCTTAGATTAAAGAAATGAAATTGCACGGTTTAAGGAAAATACTTAGGTGCATTTGGGGTGCGTTTATCTTTGTACATCCCACATATGACAAACTACTATTATTTATTTTAAAAAAATATTTTAATTGTTTTTTTGGTGTGAGTATTGGAGAGAAAATCATAGAGATAAATGCATCCTTGGGATGCACCAAAGATTGTCCCAATTTGAATATGCTATTTTATAAGTGTGACATTCATATTTAATATTTTAATTTATAATTATTAGATGTTGGGAAGGATCTATTCTGTAGGTGACAAGGGAGGGAGGGAGGGAGGGATTCCAATTTTTTTCTTTTCGTTTATTTAATCTTAAGTGTATCACGTTATAAGGTATATCAAGTATATATAAGTAGTGAATCAAATATACATCAGCAGTGTATCATTTTCATTTCAATGTTTGAATATCTCAATTTGTAAACAAACACAGTGTCTCTAAAAATGGTTGTAAAAGGTTGTTAGAATTTTGAAAGTAGACATTTTTTCCTTCATCGTCATGGCTATCCAATGAAGAACAAGATTGTCCCTGTCACATTTTTGGTTGTTGTCATGCACCATTAAGTGAAGAAAGAAAGAAGAGTAGTATGTTTTAGATTTGAACAAAGGATAGCAAATCTGAGTGATAACAACGACGACAATTCTCAATATTCACCAAGAAGTTAAACGACGAAGACCACTGGAGGCAATAGTTAACTAACAGTCAAAGGATAGGATGACCACTAAAAATCAATTAACATCAACCAAGATCCGATCATAAACAAACAATAATTTAATAATAGATTAAGCATTGGAGATGACATTATTGGATTTCAGACAAAATTTATTCAATAAAAAGCCAAATACAACGAGGTTTATTTGTCGTATTTGACTCTGTCGTGGCAATTATTCTGCTACACGCTTTCAGATCTCATACCAACATTGTGTGGCTTTCACGTTGTGAGTTCATGGCTTACAATATCACATCCACACACAACATTATTAATATAATACAAACGCCCAAAACAATTGCGTCTGTTTCTTCAATTTCTAATCCCTTCCTTCCCAATTCAATCATGGAAAACAATACATGTTCAATATCTTCTTGTTCTTCAAAGTTTGCTATGCATGTGTTATTTGTTTGTGTTGTGTTCATGTTTAGCTCTTCAATGGTTGCCTCTGCCAACTTCTTGAAGGACATTGACCACACATGGGGTGGAGGTGACAGAGTTCAAATACTCGACAATGGCAAAGGTATTTCTGTCGCCCTCGACGAAACCTCCTGCTCTGGATTCCAATCTCGAAACCAATACATCTATGCCAAGATTGATATGCAAATCAAACTTGTCCCTGGAAACTCGGCTGGGACTGTCACTGCGTTTTACGTGAGTATGATAACATATATTTAGAGTTGATTAGTGATTTAAGATGGTATCAAAATATATTATAATTAACATTACGTTCCATGCTTTAGCTAACGTCTATAGGGGAGTTCCACGACGAGATAGACTTTGAATTCTTGGGGAGAGTTGAGGGCGATCCTTACATTCTGCAAACAAACATGTTCATCCATGGAGTGGGTAAAAAAGAGATGCAATTTTTCCTTTGGTTTGACCCAACGACTGATTTTCACAACTATACCATTCTCTGGACGCCACATCATATTGTGTGAGTAAATCAAATCTAATGAAACATATATGTTCAAATGCCATTTTGATTCAATATTACCATATCTTACATCACCAAAAGTTTGTTTGAAAGTAAATTTTATGAGAATTAAATTGTCGATAAATTGTGACAGGTTGTGGGTTGACGGGATCCCGATAAGAGAGTTAAAGAACGAGAAAGAAAAGGGAGTACCATTCCCAGTGGCTCAGCCAATGAAGATTTACGGCAGCATATGGAACGCAGACAGCTGGGCCACAAGAGGCGGTGCAGTCAAGATAGACTGGACCAAGGCTCCGTTCCGAGCATGGTTCAAGAATTTAAGAGTCGATGGTTGCTTGTGGTCCGATGGAAACTCCAAATCCAATTGCACCAAGTCTTCAACTTCTTGGCTCTCCTCCACCCTTGATAATAAAAGCAAACAACGAATGAAATGGGCTCAATCTAAATATATGTTCTACAATTACTGCACTGACATTAAACGTTTCCCTAAGGGTCTCCCTCTGGAGTGTTGATTTGAAATCAACTACTCTTTTCATCATTATTTTGGGTTAAATCAACCATTTCTAACAACATTTGTCATCATATTCTTGATTTTTATGAATAAACATGATCTTTTGACCACCTTCTTTTGAGCTTCATGGATCCTAAGAATCAAAGACTCACGTTTAGTCTAACTTATAGTGTGTTCACATGGGCTCAATAAGATTTCCTTCGGAATTTGTGCTAAATTGCCATTTTAGAGTGGCTGTTTTGAAATATGGCCAATGAAATTCTAGAACAAATATAAACGTCCCAACAAATGATAAAATAAAAGGTTTTATTTTCAAAAATTAGCAAAAAGTTTTTAAATTATAAAAATAACAAAATAAAATTTAAAATTATTAATTATTAATTATGGATTAACCATGAATCAAAATACTCTTAACTAATTCAAACCATCCGACACTCAAATTTTAACAACCAAGATTTTACTATTATTAAACAAGTACATATTTTAAAATTATGCTATTTTTACAAAAATAAATAAAAAATCAAAATCCTAACTATCAAGATTCTATTAACTACATTCCTACAAAATTAAAATATCTATCAACTATTGCAAAACATAATATTTTCAAATAATATCGAACATTAAATTACTTTTATAAAAAAAAAACTAAACAAAACACAAATTCTCAAATGAACTATTAGTTGATAAAAAAATAACCAAAATTTGTGTATTCAATGAAGTCAGACAAACAATTTTAATTAACATGATCAACAAACACCATAAATATTTTGTATTTGCACCTCATGTAAAACATCAACTTATAACTATTAGTTTTTTAGTCCCATGATCGTAGATACAATATATTATACAATAGCTAAACACCCATATTTGAAAGTAAAAAAGAATAACAAAAGGAATAAATAAACTCAATATATAGGGGCTACACCAAGATTTTTCCCAAATATAATTAGAATTACTTTGTAATTAAAACAATTCAACTAAAAAAAACTAGTATAGAAATAAGGAAAAAACTAGTATAACAATAAGTACTTTTGACTATCACATGAAAATGATCACGTGATCTGCACACATGCAAGGATTTACAAAAAAAAATAATAATAATAATATAGCAATAAGTATTCTTAATTATCCCATCAAAAATTAAAATAAAAAAATACTCTATAATTATCTTGATGGATAAATTAAGTTTTGGTAATTTTGTTCCCCACCTATCTAAATTGTAGACTACATAAAGTAAATGCTATATATTTGTCATCTATATATTTTATCATTACAACTCCATTATCGAGTAGAATAATATAAATACTCATACTTGTTATGTGTGGACTACAAATTTACAACTATGTACACATAGTACTTTGAATGTTCAAACAAATTACAAAAACAATACCTGGTATTTGCAAAAAATGCATGGTATTGATAGACAATTGATACGAGTTTGAGTTGTTCACCAAAACAACCTCAATCCTTAAACTTTCACCCTTCACCTACTTACATCTATTGCATGCTGCTAATTTTTAATAGTCCATCCAATTTGTTCTTCTCTATTCGTTCTTTCCTACTTACATCTATTGCTGCTAATTTGACGTATTCTAATTTCCAAGAAATTTAAAATGTTGGTACCAAAAAACTTTGGAAGCAACTAGTATTGACTTTTACGAAGAGTATTATTCTTCAATTCAATCTAACATATAAAAATGCTAACTACAAAAATTCATTTGATTTCTCCATTTCAATCGTTACTAGAATTTTCTTCTATCATTCACATATCTTTAAAAGATTCTTCGATTTAATGTGGCATTCTCCGATTTAGAATTTTACTGATTTCTGATGCAGTCCATATTGTACAGTCGCTCCATATTTCTCCGAATTGGCTCAAAATTGAATGTAAACATATTTAACTTGTTGTCATGTTCCTAAAATTGGACGTCGATAAATTGAATGTAAACATATTTAATCTTTCAATTATATCAATTTTTCAATCGTTCTATGTTCCTACAAGATATCGTTGAATACACCGTAGTATGTAAGGGGATTTCCAACATTTTTACTTGTTCCCTTTTTTCCTTCCTTAAACAATGGATTATGTTTCAACTATTGCTAGCATGTGGTAGATTTAAAATTTAATCAAAAGATATATATAGATAAAAACTTAAGATAGAGAGATTTCTTTTATATAGAAAATACGTAACTAATTTCGGGTGACAGATTTTGTTTCAGGGGGATATGAAAGATTTTAAAGATTTAAATTTTAATTTACAAAAGATTTGGTTACATTATAGAAAATACCAAGAATCTAAATCACGAGTTCCACAACAATTTTGCTAAAATTCTTTATAATTTCGGTTTTGCCATTTTTCCGATACAACCTAAAATTTGGTCAGACAGTCCAATTCTCCAATATAAAATGGTCATTCTAGAAGAGTTCAAACAACTTAACAATATATTGGAAAGAGTAGATCATGTAACTTTTGAATAATATTTTTCTTTAATGAACTCAGTCACTAAATGAAGATATATAAACAATATATTAGTTAAAATAAAGAAACACATGCAATTAACTTTAAATTAATATTAAATTAAACTCAGTAATAATACTCATTAAATGAACAAAGTACAACACAAACATACGATATCAATCCTTGAAAATCAAAAAACATAGACGAACGACACTTCAAACAAAATCAACTTAAAAAAAAAAAAAAACGCAACATAAAAACATTACAATATATAATTGACTCATTAAATCATAGACTTACGAGCTAAGATAACCGAGTTAACAACATCATCAGTTGGATGAAAAATAGAGAGAATCTCAAAGCCAACCAAATCTCCATCTTCAACCACAGGATACAAAAATGCTCTTCCTCCTTTAGCACTTCTCACCAACAAAATCCCACCTTCTTTCATATATTTCCTTAAATGCCTTATAATCTTCACTTTTTCTTTCTTATTCATCCCCACAAGAGCAGCCAAAAACACACAATCATATCCTCCAAGCTCTTCTTTTACCTCAACAATATCCCTAGTACAGAACTTCATTCTCCCCTCCAGCTCAGCGTCCGACCCCACGATCTTTCTCGCCACGTCGTTCGCCACACTGTCTACGTCGTAGTTATCGAAGTACGTGCCCTTCATGTGTTGCATGGCCATGATAATTGAAGTTAGAGGCAAAGGACCTGATCCCACAAAAGCTACCCTCTTTGGATTGACAATTCCATTGTCATTTAGAATTTTGTTTTCAAGGTTGGCTAATTTGATGTAGTTTTGGTAATATGGAAATAAAGTGAGGTTGTTGAGAGGTTTTGGGATTTTGCTTAGCAAAGTTGAGAATTCTAACTCGAGTAAGCCTTCAGCTTGGCCACATAGAATTATGAGGCTCTCACGAATGACTTGTACATTTGGTGGCAATGTGGAGACATCTATTGAACAAGGCAAAATGCATAAGTTCACTAGGTTGGTGAAGAGTTTGTTCACTTTCTTGCATGGCCTTAGGGTTTCAAGCTTCGAGATGCTTTCATGAAGGTCGATGATTTGATCTACCAGAAACTCTGTGGAGATTTCGGTTTCGGTGCCATGAATTTGGAGGGCTGCCATCTGGAAATGAATGGAAGAGAAGTGTAAGATAATTTTTGTATTATCTTCTAGGTTTCTTTCTTTTTGTTGATGTTCAGAGGTTTAATGAATTTGAATATTTATAGGGCCATGGACGTGAATAAATCTCAATTATAACATTAATGAATGTTTATATAATAAGATGGAGTAGATAATTCATACGTAAAATTTATTAAAATGTCAAGTTGAATATTTTATTTAATATAGCAATAATAAGTATATACGAAAGAATTTGTTATAGTCTTGACTCTTGTGAATGCCATAGAATATAGTGATTTTTTTAAAATAATATAGATTGAAAAAAAAAAATTGTTAATAATTTTGATAATATAGGAAAAATACTAATTCATTTTTGTTTTATTTCTTTTATTCATCGTTGAAATGTTCTCAGGTATAGATAATGCTCCCCTAGGACACAACTAACCTTTGAATATGAAACTAAGGTTATATCTAAAATAATTTGAATATTTTAATAAAAGAATTCCGTTAAATTATATATTATTGTCACTCTTTATGAAATTATGAGTTGAAATAATTAATGCATGAAAATGAAACAAAGCTAAGATCCTAAAAGGGTTTTTATGTTCACACTTTGACTTTTGAACTAAGGCGTGGAAAATGCAGACTCGTTTCATGCATCTAATGTAACAAACAATTAAAAATAATGGCTTCAAGTACATGTACGAGTTTAGTCACCCCCCCTAACTTCTACGATAAGTTTAATTATTGAAAACGTTTTTTTTTATGAAATCATTAGAGAATACTCTATTGAAAAAATCAAGAGATTTTACGGTTTTTAGAAGATAGATGAGTTACTTCTCTCCGAAGAAATGAGTTTTGATAGATAGATGGACTACTCTTTCTATTGTCAATTGATTTTGAGATAAAACTTGTAAGTAATCAAAGTACTTTTAAAACAGAAACAAACTTAGCCCAAATGTGACTAACTAACCCAATAAGAAAAAGTGGGTTGTGGTGTATGTGATGGAGAAGCTTCTACGTTAGTTATCTACTTTAAATGTTCTTTCTTTTTGTCATATCTTAGAAAAAGCAAGGAAACTCATTAAAACTCATTCGCTCACCTTTCTCTCTTCGTTGTTCTTCATTACTGTAAACCTTCATGGGCGGATTTCATGAACAACAACCAGAGGAATCAAGCATGCAATCAAAGAATCGTGGAGAGGGGGAGAAGAAGAACAAGATGTACAGTGGTTCAATCACAATGACCTACATCCACTCTCCAAGGTTTGAGATTTATATTTATTTAAGAACTCTCTCCATACATTTCACAGATTTTCTCATTAGTTAAACTCTATTATTTTCTAGATTATATACACAGAGGGAAAGCTATTTTGGAATTACAAATCTGGTAAGATTAAAACAAAATTATAGTTTAATTATTGCAACAAAATGTAAGTGTTTTTCTGTTACTCTTATTGGACAATGATGAACTTGTTGAAGTTGCGAAGAGGACATGAGAATAATTTATTATTAGAGAGAAAACATTTTGGATTAGAGATAGATGCATCTAATGTTACATAATTTAAATAGTTACTTCACAAAATCTTACAGTACTCAAAATTGTAAATAACGTAAATATAATTTTAATCGTTCAAAGTTCCATGTATCAGATTCAACACATTTCCAACCCTCTTCTTTATTATTAGTATCTTAAAAGCTCAAAAATATATAAGGGTGAAAATTGGAAGCTCCTTTTAATCCAACTGCTGATGCCTTGAAAACCAATTGATTAGCACTCATGTGTGCTTCACTAGATAGGCCTAATAATAAGATGATATTTTATTAACGTTGTTATTTTTAAAATTGGGAATAATAAATTTTTTGGATATAGTTTTTGTTGATGCCAAAATATGACCTACGAAAAAAAACATGAGACATTCACGTAATAACAACGAAAATTTTGGTAGAGCTAGGGAAGGAGAATGTGACTTGCAAAACAAAAGAGAACATGTACATTGGTATGACGTTTACCACACACAATGTAATGTTTAATTTAGAAAGTAAAAATATGTGAAAAGCTTTAGAATTTGAAAGAAATAATTGACTTACTTCTTCTCTAAATCTATAATGATGTATTTAAGAAATAGATGACCAAAGTTATCTTCGATAAAAGTTCTGATATACTAGAATATCCCCTTTAATCTATTCAAATAGGGTCATTGTTCTTCAAATACAAATACAAATACAAAAAAAAAAAAAAAAAAAAAAAAAAAGTTGAGGGATGAAAGAGGCCAATGTATGGGCTTGGGTAGTAAGGTTGGGCTTCTTCAAACCGGCCCACTTTGATTGTCGTTTAGTATGAATTTTTCAGCCTTTCACCGCTATTATCTTACCTAAAAATGTTTTTTCTTTCATATTTTTAATAATTTTTTCTCAATCTTTGAGCTGTGTGGAAGGGTTGACAACGTAAGACCCAAAGTCACACGCGAGTCCAAGCCTATAGAGTATCGAATGGAGACGTAGGAAAGTGAGTCTTTCTAATGAAAAATGTCAAGATCTCGAAGTTGGGATCGACCAGTAAAAATGATGGACAAATTGAAAAATAATATTGTTCAATTTAGAGTGACACTCTACAACCTCGAGTGTCAGACACGTCTCTGACACTACTGCAGTTACACATAATCAAAAGGCATGTGTAAAAGAATTAAAATTATGTATAAATAACCTAATTCAATCACCCCAAAGGTGTGGGAGTCGTAATCAATTTTTAAAGAAGATATCACCCTTACTTTTTTTGTGCTTAACTGAATTAGTCACTCTTTTACAAATTTACGCATTAGAATGTAGTAAGCTCGATATCGTACTAATGTGATGATCTTTTACATAGGTCAACTCAAAGTTTCTTGAGACTATACTAAGAGGAAGCAAACTAGAGGTTTAGTCTATAAGAGACCTGCAGTAAAACTCAACAAAGAGACAAGATTCTAGCGTGAACAAATTCAAATACAAACGTGATACAAGATAGACTTTTTTTGTTGTTGAGAAAAGTAGTGATGAGGAGAAATCAGGAGATAAGTAGTATATTTGAATTAAAATTTAGTTTAGTGCATAATTTAGATTAATTAATGTTTAATTAGAATTAATTAGTCAATTATGTTATTTTCTTGTAAGACTATAATAGCCAATTTAGCGTAAAAAAGAAGCTTTTGATTATCCATTATAAATATAGAACATTGTGTTCTTGAAAGTGCATTTTGTGTCTTTCTTTCATGTATGGATTTCCCTTGTTTGACCATGGACTTGGCTCAACATCCTTTTCTCCTTACATCAAGTAATTAGTAATAGATGTTACTTCTCCAAGCTATATATTTGGAATGGCATCACAAAAGTTGATAGAAAAGAGAAAAATGTTATTTTGTAGAAAGATTTTTGTAATTATTATTAAAATAGTTTTAGTGATAAGAATGATTGAAGGGGTCAAAGTTTCAACATTTTTGTAATTGAGATGGGTTTGAAGAAATGAGAGAATTAAACTTAGATCGGTTAGTAAACACACAAGGAAACAAAAACCATATATATACATACATACATTCATATATACATGAGTTTGTTTGTAAGAAACTTTGGCATTGAAGTGTTTAAGATTTTTGACAAATTAGCTAAGCTTTGGAGAAGGGGGGGTTTTAATGGCTTGGTAGCAACTAAATTAGCAACCTTTAATTTGGGTCCCTCCCTTTTGTTATATTTATTAAATTACGTCTAAAATCAAATTCCCTATGTGTTACTTTCTAATCAATAATTCATTTGTTCTTGAGCTTTGGGAGTTTAAAAAGGGTTTTAGTTTGTGAGTTTGTCAAGGGAAAGATCTTGTAATTTGGAGTTGTGTTGTGCTTTGCTTACAATAGACATTATTTCTCTTCTCAACAAATTACAACTTCAAACATCAATACTTAACATCCCTTTTGCCTTTTCGCCCCTTGTTTTCACTTCCAAGAACTTGCAACTTTGACTATTTGCTATATTGGCTCCATCCAAAGTCTCACATCCACTTTATATCTTCCTATCCTATCATCTCTTTCTTCATTGATGTGAAACTATTTACGAGTTGTGTTTTGACCTCTAACTTGAAATTGGTGAAATGGGTTGTTAGAACTCACTTCAAATTATGGACTTCTAGATATATAATCTATAATTATGTATCGTAAATACTATTTATCCGAACTCTTTTTGTTAGAGTATTCAATGTTTTGCACTTATCCGATCATCTCTCTTTGTTTGCTATCATGTTTACTATTTTATACCTAGACTACAATAGTTTGAGCTCTAAATACATACTATTATAGTTCAGGCAACAATAATATGCATCATAAATACAAACTATTGTAATCACTCATGAGACTATAATAACTAACTCAAACTTTAAATGCCTCGTAAATCATTGATTGACTAAAAAGTTAGTTTAAGTTGATGAGTGTGAAGGTACATCTGATATTATATCGTCAACACTTTAACACTACTCATCGCTTGTGGATCTAGAATTTGTAGGAGGCTCAACAAGTGAAACCCAATATTGAAGAAATTTGAACATAAGACCTCTTGAACCTCCTGCTCTGGTTCCTTGTTAAATTATTGATTGACCTAAAAGCTTAAGATGATGAATGGAGGTAAATTTAATATTATGTCCTATGACGAAAATTTAAATATATTTAGTTTTATGCATCTCACTCCAATCACAAAAAAGAAAAAAAATCAAAAGTTATTTTGAAAAAGAAATAAGGAGAGTTTTGTCGGGTGGAAAATATGGTTGAAAATTTGAATGAAATGCATAAAGATAAGTGTAGTCTAGGATATGCAAGTAAGTAGTTTTTAATAAACACGTAGACCCAAATAAAAGTTGTTTTTTTAAAATAGTTTCATATAAAGTTTCCACCCTCTAAATTTATATCCAACAACCATGCATTTAGTAAACATATCTATAAATCTATCCAACTTCATGGATCCTCACTTGATTTTGTCTTACATTTTAGTGGGAAAAGTAGCATTAATGCTCTTATCTTTAATAACGATATTGAAGCATCAACATGTCATAAAGATTAAATTAAACCCATATATATATATATATATATATATTGTCAGTCGTGTTATATCACTTTAATTAGCTTTAAGTAAATGAAGAAATTGAATGTTTTTTTTTTTTTTTTTTTTGAAGACGAAGAAATTGAATTTACCAAAAAGCAAATTAAAAGTTTCCATCAAATTATCATTATTATTTTAAATTTGTGGAGGGAAGTATGTTTTTATGTATTCTCTTGATCAAAAGAACATTTTTGTCCCTTTCATTTACCTCTCTCTCTTTCAAGTCTTGATGTAATGGACAAACATTCTATAATGAGAAAATGAGATCTCATTACTTCATATATATATATATATATATATATATATGAAATTTGGAGGGTTTAACATCAAGACACAGAGAGTTATTTATGTGAAAGTATGGAAGAGTATGACCAAAAAAAAATAAAATAAAATAATCCAGCTGAGAGTCTAATTACTTTCTGAGGAAGAAGAATAGAAGTGTTTGAAATTTTACATTCAATTAATTTTAAATAAATACAAAAAATATGGTTTATTTTGCCCTAATTATATATGATATTGAGTCTTAATTATAACAATGCATGCATGCAATGAAAGTATCTTTTCTAAAACAAATTAACATAATTAATTGAAACCTCAAACTATGTTTCACAATCTCTTTAAAGTTATAGCTACTTCTAAATTAACCAGAGATAGGGCGCATACTTAATTACTTCTAAAATCACGAAAAAAGTTAGTATCAATTTTAAAAGAAGGAAGTAAAATTATCTCTTCTCCCATAAGTGCATCAGTAGCCGATCCAGGTATTTTGTTGACGGTGGATTGAAAATAATCTGAAAAAAAAAATGTACAAAATAAGGCTTAAACCTAGATCAAAAGAGGCTTAGAAACAATTTTACCACTAGACTATCTTTTAATATTAGTATTATTTCACTAAGACTATTTCAAAAAGACAATTAAGTTAACTAGATCGGGCTAGAGAAAAGCATATGCACTATTTGTTTAATAGTTAGTCTTTGAGGTTCTACTTGAAAAGATAAGAAAACCTCACCGTGCTTAAAAAGATAAATTGTTAGTGAATTTAAACTCCATGTTTATCGTGTATATGGTATCAATTTAAAGTTGATGAAACTCAGACGAATATTCAGTACAAAATTGAAATAATGCAATTCAAAAAATGGTGAACCACAAAAAGGCACACAATTTTTAGTGCACATGATGATTTTTTTTAAAAGAAATCATACTCTATATTTCTTTCAGATATATAGACAAGAAATTGCCGAGAAAATGCTAAAATAACTTTTTAATTTAGAGAGAGATAATAACATGATCATAATTACAAAATAACTTAGATTTAGTTCACCAAGAAGGCAACAATAGTAATAATATCTTCCCAAAGAAATATCCTTAATACGTGGCAACATCATTAAAGATTATATTGTTGCGTTTGAGCCATATTGAGATTTTCATCTTAAAAGACTAATCAAAAGATCTCACACGCTTAAAAAAACCGTTTTTTTGTTGACCGGTCAACGTATATGTAATCAGAAGGAAGAAAAAGCATATAAAATGACACAAGACACGAAAAAAGAAGAAAAAAAAAGAAAAAAAAAGTGTGAAGGTTTGGTTTTTTTTTAAGGAGAATAATAGATAAAGAGAAAAAGATATGAAACCCACAAATGATGATATAATACTTTAAGAAATCCAAGAGAATTAACATATAATAATAATACTCTGATCTCCAAATTCCATCACTCTCTCCTTTAATTTAGGCTTTTTCGATGATAATAGTTATAAAAATTTATACGTGAAATAAAAAATTGAAGTAGAGAGCTCTCGATGGATCATAGATGAAATTTCAGAGCCTTAAAGACAAATCAAGATGGCCAATATCATGATCATGGTCAGCTGGAATGCCACGAGTCCCATTGAGTAATTGATGATGATCATCAGCTATTGTTGTTGTTGTTGCAGATGTAATTGTCTCAACATTCCACAAGTTATGGCTTGAAGAATTATTCATCATCATCATCATAATATTATTGTTATTATTATTATGATGATGATGATGATGTTCATGATGATCATCTCCTGATCTGTAACCTCTAATTTCTCTGCTTTTCTTGGCCAAAGTTCTCTCCAATTTATGAGCATTTTGATGACCTCCCAAAGCTTGAGAGCTATAAAATTTCCTCTTGCAATAGTTGCATGAGAAAACTCTAGCACCAACAACTGCCTCAAAATTTGGACTAATAGGAGCTGATGAAGAAGAATTAGAAGAAGAAGAAGATGGTTCAAGAAGAAGCTCAAGGTTAAGTTGTTGTTGTTGTTGATGATGATGATGATGGCGGCGTTTAAACTCCATATGGATGAAGAAGGGATAAACTAAAGATTGGAGAAATGGGTATTGAAGAAAAATGAAGAATTTTGGAGATATAAAAAGGCGATTGATGATTTGAGTATGTATTTTTGGGTGGCAACTAAAAATGGAGGGAGCTTTTGGAATTATACAGAGAGACAAAAGGGTTCGATAGAATCAGTGGGGATCCAATGGTTGTCGGCTCCGCTAATGGCAGCACTCAAATTGGTTGTCGGTTTTATAAAAAATTTTAACAAAAAAAAAAAAAATGGTTACTTCCATTCCTTTTCCACTTACTCCCACATGTATCGCCAAAATGTTATAAACAAACATATTATCCCAAACTCTGTATTTTAGTATTATCATAATCATCGTGTCCAGACGTTTTTAATCTCCTCTATTATTATATATACATTTTGTTTACGTAAAAATTCAAACTTTTACGTGATAACTACGCTAAATTTGTAATTTGATACCTATCACAAGAATTTTGATATCTAAGTTAGCCTCTAGCAAAGAGTCATCGAAACAAGCCTTTTAGCGGAAGAACCACTTACCTTTCGTGGTGTTACGAGGGTGAGCTTTAGGGTTTCTCCTTATCCTTTCTAAATGAAATTCGGAGAAGCTAGTTATTTTTCTTTCTTTCTTTCTTTCTTTCTTTTTGAAAAGTTGGAGGAACTAGATTGAGCTCCATGATGTAGGTCAAAGTTGTGGTCCACGAGAAGTGGGGGCTACACAAAGGAGAGGGGTTGGCCTCGACCTTAGTCGAGGGAAGTATATTTGGGTCTCTCGACTCAATTTCCTCTCTTTTCCATATTTGTTCTTCATTCGATCTCCTTTTTTTATATTTTATAAATTCTCACGTAACAGACACATTTCAAATTTACTCTTAGCATCATATTCCTTTGTGGCGAGTAACACTTAGTTCAAAATAGCCTATAACACTTCTAAACTTCTTATATGTCGTTTCATTTCTATATCCGTAGCCAATTTTCACCAAATCATTGTCCATGGTACTATGTTTATGTTATATCTTGTTCCAAACATTAATAATTCTACAAGTTCACTAAAATGAGTTCAAAGTCTTTTCTACTAAATATGAATGGAAGAATTAAACCTCTAACTTTGAAACAAATAGTACAAGCATTCATGTTCATTATTTAAGTTATGCTCATTTTGACAATAAATTCATGTCTAAAACTATAATGGAACTAAATTACGAAAGAGTTGAGATACAAAATTAAAAAAATGTGAAATTAATGAGAGTTAAAATAGTTAGGCCACAAAATTGATTAAATATCAAACAGTTAATTTGTTCCAAAACCCTAATGATGAAGGAGTTGAGATACAAAATTAAAAAAATGTGAAATTAATGAGAGTTAAAATAGTTAGGCCACAAAATTGATTAAATATC